>JAWNNQ010001545.1:185000-225000 GCA_035044765.1 Leucophenga montana
CTAAAAGAGTTCTGTTTTTATGTTATTTTCTTGAGAGGATTGGATATAAAAAAACAAGAAAATAGCAGGAAACATTTAATTTTCCACTCCAGTGAAATAAACCAGATGCTAGTAGAGATTAAAGCCAACCAACCATAAAGATCGAATTCAAAACAAGTAAGACACTTAATTGCTAGCTTTATAAAATATGCCTGTAAACACTACGTGTATGATACAATCTATCAGTTGAGCGATAGTCAGTGATTCAATCGCGCCGACTGAAAAACACTAATATCAGTTGCCACTTGATATTGTAATTCACGGCGTATCAGTAATATTTCATGCATATCATAAACTTGATACGTTGATACATTTTGTGCTGATAACTCTACGTGAATCACAGTGGCACTAGTATGGAATAAATGATATTCAATCACTGACATTTACAATATCGAGTAACAACTGATATTAGTGATTTTCAGTCGCCGTGATTGAATCACAGGTAGTGAAATATATCTCTCAACTCTAATTAGCTAAAAGGAATTCATTGCGGTCATTAGCAACTTCAACAGCACCATTACAGCGAAGAGTATTCTATATTTGTTGCGATATTTGATTAGCAAACATACGAAGATGCGAAGTTCTTTTGGTCAATCGAATTTGGTTCGATTTCTATAGCGACAGAAAATTTTCTAATTGAAGTCGGAACTATTGTTATATCTGTTTAAAAAATCGAGACATGCTCATGTAAAGCGGGTTCGAATAAGTATAAACTATGCTGATAAATATTACTTAAATATGTAGGTACAGATTTTTTACGTATGTGAGAATGGCAGACGGATCTGTGTGTGAGCTTTGCCTCGAAAATCATACAGCTGACTGGCACATTATGTGCCAACAAATTTAAAGAAAGTCAGTGTGTTTTACATGTGACTTTTTTGTTATGCTTAATGTAGCATATATAGCTTCAATAAGTTCGATTTCCAATAGAGAGCTTCGTTAATTTTATATTCAATCCTCAACTTTCGCATTTCTTTTCGGTATTTTTTAATTCAATTTGGAATAGTTTGTAAAAATTTAATCAATTTAATTTGCGTGGCATCAAATGCGTTTAATTTTGAAAAATTCTTCGACAACAAAAAGCTGATTTTTTAACATATAAATAAATAAACAATGTAAAGCAAGGGCCTATTTTAGTGCAACTGCAGTGAAATTTAAAGAGCAACACGTCCATTTACCAGCAATACGTTTGGTTCTAAGCAGAGAGAGAGAGAGAGAGAGAGAGAGAGAGAGAGAGAGAGAGAGAGTATTCAGATCAATGTGCCACGCCCACTTTAAGGGGTATCCTCTTACAAACCCAACGCCCATTTTTGGGTTTCGTATGACAAACTTATGTATTATAGTTGAAATTTCTAATGTTAAGAACGGATGTTACCAACTTCACGCTGCTGTAGCAATCAAACGGCTAATGACAGTGTGCTCTTATTTTGTCAATCGTCAGTTCGTTGTTTACAAGTCTACGGAAGCATGCCGTTTTCGGCGCAGTTAAAAAAGGTTATCGAAATGGAATTAAAGCACAACAGTGTTATTGCTGGAGGTGGACATCCAAAAACAGCAACATTGGCAAAAATGGTTAGAAAAGTGAAGGCCAGAATTCAATGTAATTCACGACAAAGCGCAGCTTAATTGGCGAAAAAAATGTGTCTGCTCGTAACATGGGGTACATATTAAAAAATTAACTACCATTGAACAATAACCCCCTACAATAACATAACCCTACAAAATACAAAAAGTGCAAGATTTAACACCTGCACAAGAGGCAATTCGCCTAACAAAAGCAAAGGTTCTAAAACAGTGGCGAGCATGAAAATATAGTTAAAGTGCAAATCAAAAGGCAATTGAGACCAGCGAAGTGCTCTGCGAAAGCAAGCGCCTGCATCAGTGATGGTTTGGGCCGCAGTAACAGCCACAGGACGCTCACCACTCGTTTTCATTGAACAGGCCGCAAAGGTATATCAACCAATGTACCTTGAAAATATTTTCAACGATGCTTTGTTACTTGGTTACGTAAATAATGCGGTAGAGACCAAGGATGTTGCAACAAGACTCGGCACAACCCCATAAAGCCAGAGAAACTGTCGTTTTTTAAAAGATAACCAGCTCCTATTCCCCATATGGTACATTCTGGAGACCAAAGTATCAACTAAACAAGAAAAACGTTAACTTCGGTTGAACCGAAGCTCTAATACCATTCACACGAAATTTTAAATAGTATTGTAAATCATAAAAGTGGAGGTTTAAATTGGGGCTACCCCAAAAAGTAGGCGGTACATGCCCACTAGTAGATATGTATAAAGCGATGTAGTAGATGTGTAAGATGCCGCCATATCGAATATCAAGTTGATATTGACGTTTTCCATACAAATGTATAAAAGTGAACTGTGAGTTTATATGGGACTACCTCAAAAAGTGGGCGGGACACGCCCATTTGTCTATATATGTTAAGCGGCTGTCTATAAAACCATATTGCATTTCAACCTAATATTGACTTTAATAAAGAAGTTTTTCTTACAAAAACACAAAAGTGGGCATTAGGTTTGTATGGGAGCTACCCCAAATAGTGGGCGGGTCCAACCCATTAATGTATATGTCAAGTATCCGTCCATTAAAATTCATAAGTGGGCGCTGGGTTTGTATTGGGGCTCTACAAGAAAGTCATTATCAATTGGTGTTTCTGTATCAACGGTTTTGTTCTCTTCATCGCCCACAAGTAGGTAAGAGAAGTGAATTATCCATAGACTCATTGTTGGCGACACTCCTCGTCATACAAAGGGTTTGTCATTGTTCTGTTGTACCCAATGAACTCCTTGGCAGCCGTATCCAATGAGTGATATATATTTCTCCATTGCTCACCTATATCTTTAGAAACTGGAGAGAACTGCTGAAGCAGTTAGGAGAGTCTGGCTGAAAATGCTTCGGCGGTCTGTTGTGACTGCAGCTTTCCGATGTCTAGCTTTCGTTGAGTGTTGGGACGTGCGGGACGCACCATGCTGAGCCTGGTGCGTAGCTTGGCGGCCAAAATTTTGTGGTCCGAGTCGATGTTAGGGCCTCGTACCGTTCGCACAGCGTTCGTAGAGGTATTCGAGACGCTCGTAATATTCATATTTGGCCGCATCGTCTGCAACTTCTGCAGGGTGTGTGAACATATCAGGCTAATGTTGAAGTACTTAGCCTTGATACGTATCGCGGCCAGGCGCTCATCCACAGGTATGAAACTGGTGACAAGACCGCGTAGTTTCCTACTAACCACGAAACCGCATTCAAATTCGTGCTTCAGCGCATGGCAACTATAATAAATGTCACAGGATGCCATTTTTGAGCAGCACTGTCCTATCCATCGCATTTGCTGTATTGGGGTGATATTAGCCTGGTATTTATCGAGAGTATCGACCAGCTGCATATCTACAGCAGCCCTATAGATGTACAGGACATTCCAGGTAAATCATGGTAATTACATCGTTTACGAGGTTCGTTATCAAAGGGGATTTTCCAATGCTTCCTGTGTGACTTTACTGGTAAAATTTTGTTTTGCGGTGTCGGTAACCAAACCCTGCGCACCAACCATTAAATAGAGGGGAGTGCTTGCCTTCTCACAATTTGCTCACCACGGAAGCTCCGTACCTTACCAAGGGAAAAGGTGTCCTAACAGACGTTTGTAAGCTGATTTTGACTTGAAGACGCCATATATAAATATTATATTATGTTAAAATATTATGTTAAAATCCATCAAGCTAAACGGCTCTTCTTCACAACCTTACAAAGTAATAGACATACATAGACTTAAATAACAGTACATTTAAAGTGTGCAGGATGTACAAAAATGCAAACTTGCAATAAATGGTTCATTTCTTATGCATTTAATTGTCTTTTTTTCAAAGAAATTTAAACAAAAATAGTCAAAATGTCTAAAGTGTGAAACAACTGTTTGTGCAAAACTGCAAGAAGCTCAAGAAGTAGGCCTTAATAGTTTGCATTTCTGCACCGATACACAACTTCCTGAACAACTTAAATGTTGCTATATATTTTAATCTTCAATATTGAATGATAAAAAAATGTATATGTACTCCAGTAGATACAAAATGAATTTATAATCGAGTTTAATTTCTACTAGGGTAAACATTTTCTACTCAATAAAAGTTTTTTTTTGGAGTTTACTCTTTAATCTTGAAGAAATCTTACTTTAGTTGCAGCAGTGTTTGTCAGATACTTTTATGATAAAAGAGCATACTTACATAGAGAACCTAAGGATTTATCGAACTACGTTCCTACGTTTTAAGGACTGCAATATTTACTTATATACAAGTAATTCACAAACTTTTCATTAAATTGATAGTACTTCCCTTTTATTTTGCAATATGTGTGAAAACATTACAGTATTGAACGATTACATTATGTTAGCTTTATTAATATCGATTTACGTATTAACAATCATTTTGAAAATTAATCGGGTTAAACGGCTGCCGATTACATTTTGGGTTTTAGTCCATGGTTTTATTTGAAATTTTCCATGTTGCTTGATCTGGTAACATTCTCTAATCGTTATGAGATTTCAATCGCGCCCACTAGCTAGCATAGTTGCCCTATATAACAGTGTGGCAACGCTATTGCGACGACTGCGCAGTATTGTCCTAATTGATGGCAAGGGTACGTAAAATACGATGTTCGGCGCTCTTCTCTTGTTGTTTTTTATGTTATTTTACGAAAAGTTGGATTTTGTTACTGTTGCTGCTGCCGTTGTTGTTGTTGTTGTTGTTGTTGTGGATGCTTACAAACAACATCGAATCGCTTTAAGTCGTGTCGAGTGACATTGACAACGGTGGTGGAATTTCAGTTGCTAACAGAGCATACAAGCAGAGAGACTGCCAAACGCCAATATCGCCGGAAAGCGACTCCGTGAAACCATTGACTGACTTACTTTTTCACTGCGAGTGGGTTTTAAAGTCAAGTGCAAGATTTGAATTTTGTTGCATTCTATTGCTGTTTTGAATACAAGCGGTTTTTTTTTTTCATTCAATATATTCAAACTTCAACTTTATAAAGAAAAAAAAAACATAGCATAACTGCGGGCGCTTCTTTAAATTTACACTTAAGAAGTTTTATGTATGTTTATTATTGTGCTATTAGAAAACGACGGCAAAGACAAAGCGGACGCCATGTTGCCGCATGCATCTAATTGCATTTAAAAGAAGAAGAAGAAGACAAAAAAAAACGTAAGGAAATTAAAGTGCATATAAAGCAGCAGCAGCAGTAAAAAGGAAAATAAAGGAAAACAAGTTTTCGAAGAATAAACTATTGCATACCGAGTGGCGCACAAAGAAAATGAGCGCAAAGGTAAGAAGCAGTTGCGAGAGATGTGAGAAGCAATGAATTGAAATGAAATCAACGAGTAAATGAACAAATGTGTTAGAGAAGAGAGGAGAGGAGATATAAATGTGTGTGTGTGTGTGTGTGTTTGTTTGTGTGTCTGTATGCGCATTGTATATGTTTGCTTTGTTTGCTTGTTTGTTGGTTGGTGATAAGGCGCAGTGCAGCACATAGATACAATATCTAAAATGTTCTCTCTCTCTCTCTCTCTTTCTCTCTTTCTGTTTCTTTCACTTCCTTTCTCTCTCTATCACTAGCTCTACAATATGCATTTAGATATTGCATGTATTTGTGTGCTTCAACTTGTATACCAACGAAATAACAACAATGTTGCTATTAAGTTATAGCTTTATATTTTAATAGAACACTTATATGAGACTTTTATGATAAGAGTGCTACAGTCGATGGATGATACCCTACAATGCTTTATAGTGGGGGGTATGTTCGACTGTATAATATTTTATCATACATAATTATTTCAACAAAGAAAAATAAATATTATTGAGTAGATAGAAAGATAGTTTAAAAACTAAATAGTTCTGTGGTGTTTATATACGGATTGAACTAAAAGTATGCAAACTTTAAAAAAGTAAATAAGCCCAGCACACGAATTCGAAATAAGGAGAAAAATTGCAAACCAGATGGAAAAGTTAACTCAAAGAAAGAGGTATACATAAACTGTTACCAAACGTCGATCCACAGTTAATATCCTTTGGTAAAAATAATAATAGGAAAATATAACTATGAAATGTAGCAAATGACGACGCTGAGTATCTGTAATTCGATTGTACTTTTTGGAACAACGCAAAAGGGTAAATAAATGTATCTCTGTATACTATAATTATTAAAAAAAAAGTTTAATAAGCATTATCATGCGACCTTCATAAGATTAGATAAAATGCGGCGCATATGCCCCGTATATGTATATACATATACAGTCCAATAAAGATAAAATGTAAACTCCAAGTTTTTGGATCCGTTAAACACACATGGAATGTGAGATATGCGAACAGAAACAGTTAAACAGCCTAGCTGCAAATCACTATTTCGATTAAATGAATGAGCGGTACCGTGACGACTTGATTGGGGTTTCAAAATGGCCAAATGATGTAGTGCGTTTTTCCTGTTAAAAAAAAGGTGAGGGGGCGGGGTTAAATAGGGGCTACCCCAAAAGGTGCGCGGTACATGCCCACTAGTAGATGTGTATAAAGCGTCTATCTATAAGATGCCACCATATCGAATTTCAAGTTGATATTGACGTTTTTCATACAAATGCATAAAAGTGAGCTGAGGGTTTGTATGCGACTACCTCAAAAAGTGGGAGGGACATGCCCATTTGTATATGTATATGAAGCGGTTGCCCACTAAAATTTCAAGCTAATATTGATTTAAATGAAGAATTTTTTCACAAAAAACACAAAATTGCACGGTGAGTTTGTATGGGGGCTACCCCAACAAGTGGGCGGGTCCCACGCATTAATGTGTATGTCAAGTCTCCATCCACTAGAAGTCATACATAGTGTGGAATGGTATTGTCAGTTTGTCTGCAAGTTTGTAATGCATTAAAGGAGGCATCGTAGATCCCAAAAAGTATATATTCTTGATCAGCTCGACGAGACGAGCCAATCTAGTTATGCTATCCAGTTCAAAATTGGCACATACACTTCTTTTTATTGCAGTTTAATAGAGTACCAAGATTGACCCGCCACGCCCATCTTTTGGGGTAGCACCCATAAATACCTACCGCCCACTTTTGACTTATTGTAAGAAAAACTTTTTTATTATAGTCAATATCAACTTAATAATTAATATTACCATATTCTTCTAGTGGACGGACGATTTACAAATACATTAATGGGTGGTACCCGCTCACTTTTTGTGGTAGCCCACATACCTACTGCCCACTTTTGTGTTTTTGTATTCTTTTGTTCTTTATTAAAGTCAATATTAGGTTCAAATGCGATGTGTTGCCTTTTTCTGGACGAGACAATTAACATACGATGTGTGTTGAAAAAGTAAGGTGACTTTTCATATTTCGCGGGCAACGTACATTCGATTATCGATTTTTTTTTGTTTTGTTCTGTTGGTGCACTCGTCACGAAGATAAGTTTACAGTTTCAGCTATGTAGCATGTTTAGTTTGTTTGTGAGTGGCATAGCTGTTAGAATTGTTTTGCGTGCTCGGCGATTTTCGGCTACCGAAAAAAATTGAACAAAGAATTTGCATCAAATTTTGTGTAAAAAATGAAATTAAGTGCTCCAGAACACTTGAAATGTTAACAGTGGCATACGGTGAAACTGTTCTGAGTAAAAAAAATGTTTACAAGTAGTAAAAACTCTTCCAAGTTGGCCGGGACGATGCCAATGACGAGCCTCGCTCTGAACGCCCAAACACGTCAACCACAGACGTAAACGTTCAAGCAGTGAAGAAAATTGTTTTGGCAAACCGTCGAATCACTATCAGAGAAGTTGCTGAGGTTGTTGGCATATCAATTGGCTCGTGCCATGACATTTTTTCGAACGTTTTGGGCATGAGACGTGTGTCAGCGAAGCCCAATCGTCCCAATGAAAGAGCCCAGGTGAGCCAAGATCGAAAAAAGCACGCCAAGTTCGATCAAATGTCAAAGTTTTGCTCACTGTTTTCTTCGATTACCGTGGCGTAGTGCATCAGGAGTTCTTACCACATGGTCGTACGGTCAATAAAGAGTATTATCTAGAAGTTATGCGCCGTGACTTTTTGCAACGATTGAGGAGATAAAGACTGCATCGCTGGAAGAGCTCAAGGCTATACCGAAAAGTGCTTATGAGAAGTGCCTCGAGGATTCTAAAACCGGTTGGCACATGTGTATTGTATCTGAGGGGGATTACTTTGTAGGGGACAACATAAATATTGACGAATAAATAAATATTTTTTCCTAAAAATAAAAAGTCACCTTACTTTTTGAACATACCTCGTACATAGACTAAAGAGCGCGCCCACTTTTTGAGGTATTCAAATACAAACCCTCAGCACACTTTAATGCATTTGTATGAAAAACGTCAATATCAACTTGAAATTCGAGATAATGGCATCTTATAGATGGTCGACTTATATACATCAGCTACTGGGCGTGTATCGCCCACTTTTTGGGTTAGTCCCTCTTTAAACCCACCTCCCCCTGTGTGAATGGCATTAGAGCTTCGGTTCAAGCGAAGTTAACGTTTTTTCTGGTTTTGATTCACTTTTTTCAATGGGAATCCCTGCAACAGTTCCGTTTTCGTTAGTTCTTGCGATACTGCATGATATTTTTGATGAAGATATTCCTTCTGTTTTGGTTTCGATACTTTAAGAATTTGTATAGAACCTCCTAAGGATTTATTTTATCAGCAACATTGAGTGCTGCAAATGTTATCAGTTATCAAAATCTTCCGAGTTTCCCGCCAAATCAGGCTCATAAGGGTTGCTTTGAAGCTCTAAATAGAACTTTACAGGACCTCCGAAATAATAATCGTTTAATGGGAGGCAACACAGTTCTTTTAGCTGGAGATTTCCGCCAGACTCTTCCAGTTGTGCCCCGTGAACAAGAGCCGATGAGTTAAAATAGAGCTTAAAATCATCATGTTTGTGGCCTATTATTCTATTAAGAAACTAGCGCTAACCAAAAATATGCGCGTACACTTAAAAGGCGATGCATGTGCTTATTTATTTGCAAAAACTTTACTTAGAATCGGAGGAATTGGAATATATGAAACAGTTGATGACAAAATAACCATACCTTCATGTTTGGGAACTGTTGTAAAATCTCTTGAAGAGCTCATTTCTAAAATATATCCTGATATTTCGAATATCTCTGAGAAATCATTGGATTGGTACCTGAGCGAGCAATTTTAACTTCAAGAAACGATAGAGCCGTTTCAATAAATGATTCACATTTAAAATCATTCGATGGTCAAGAAATCTTTTGATTCTGTCATTCAAGTTGACAATGCTGTCCATTATCCAGTTGAGTTTCTCATCAAACAAAATCCATCTGGATTTGCATTGCATAATTTTACTCTCAAGGTTGGTGCACCAATAATGTTGATACGAAACTTAAGCCCGCCAAAACTATGCAACGGCACTAGATTGCAAATAAAACCTCTTAAAAAATGTACAATTGAAGCCACAGTATTTACTGGTTGTGCCAAAGGGGAAACCATAATTATACCAAGAATACCTCTAATATCTGATAAACAGCCCTTTCAGTTTAAGAGAGTACAATTTCCTGTAAAAGTCTGTTTTGCTATTACAATAAATAAGTCACAGGGACAGACTTTAAAGCTAGCCGGAATAGACCTAAGAGATGATTGCTTCTCCAATGGTCAATTTTATGTGGCCTGCTCAAGAGTTAATTCTGCTAGCAACTTATTTATTTTTGCTCCTGATGGTAAAACAAAAAATGCTGTTTTTCACGTTTGAACATAAGTTGTTGCTGCGTTCTCTGTCTACGGCTGATAAAGCGGACCAAAGATAATATGTAGCATATCTACAGTAAAGATATCGCTCGCTTTGTCAGGTCATAAAACTAGCGGTCAGATGAAGGTTTAAATATCACCAATAACAGCATTTGAGCATACATCTACTCATGTTTGTTTTCTCTAATTGGTTTCAATTGGTTCCATAAAAATTATTTGTGCCTATATCGATCATAGTTTTCAGTATAGCTACTTACATTAAGGCGTAGAAAGAAGGTTATAATGGGTGTTTTTTTAGACGTGTGGTTTTCAATCTGGCAATACTGTTTTCGGCAGCTGTTTTTTTTGCAGCTGTCACTTGATTTATGTTCAGTTTTTTGCAACTCAAAGAAGCGCTGAAGGGTTTTACCGCGGCTCAACCAACGAACTTCGCAGTAATATGGTATATCAGCATGCTCGCTGCCGTAAAGTGCAAGAAAGTGTTTAAACTGTCGATGCTTCAGACCCTGAGCTCTTACAATGTTAACACATTTAATCACAATATCCATAATATTTTGCATGCAAATTGATTTGGCGCATAAAGCTTCCTGGTGGATAAGGCAATGAATGGCAATTATATGGCTCTCTACGTTTTGGTTCTTAAGCATTTCCCAAATCCGAGCTACAACTCCTGATTTGCACGCTGTCATCGTTTTTGCTCCATCAGTTGCAATGCTTACAACCTTCTTCCAATTTGTACCCATGCGATCAGCATATTCTGCAAGGCATTTAAATATATCCGCTCCCGTTGTTGTTTCTTTCATGGGAATAATATTCAAAAGCTCCTCAGTAATATTGAGTTCTCCATCTACTCCCCATATGAAAATTGCCAGTTGGGGGATGTCAGCAATGTCAGTGCTATCATCTAATGCCAAGGATACTGCAAGGAAAGAACGAACTCGTTCTTTTAGCTGCACTTTAACATTCTCTGCCAAATCCTGGACACGCCTGCACACAGTTGACCGTGATAAGCATATTGCTTCAAACCGGGACACAGAGTCCTTAGCCAAAATAGATGCTGCTTTTAAAATGCAGCGTTTAATTAGCTCGCCATCCACAAAAGCATGATTTTCCCGTACCAGGTGAAGCACTATTTCATAGCTTGCGCGAAGACTTCCATTGCTGACAACATCCGTAACCTTTATGTTCAAATAACAAAAATAACTTAATTCACTAACAATATCTAACTTTGGTTTGTTTCCAACTACAGTGCACGCTCTCGACTATTCTTAAGTTATTACCATTGGTTTTGATTTGTACACTGTATTGAGAGTGCAGTGATAAGTTCTTTTTAATGCACACAACTTACATTTTCAGTTACCGTTTCAAAACTTGATAGAAGCATTTTGTATGTGCGGGTATATTTTCAAGTGCTGCTTTCTGATCATATGCGGGACATTTCAATAGAATTGTAAAAAAATTACAATTAAGTGATTTCAAAATAAAAACATTAAACTTTTCATATAAAAATTGAAAAATGGGTTCAGATTTGTATAGCGGCTACCGCTTACAATGCTCTTTTCATACACTTTATCTGAAGATTTAAAAGGAGAGCTCAAATAGCCGTAACTGAAGTCTCTATCTCTTATAGTCTATGAGATATTTTTGTTCAAAGAGACTGTCGAACGGATAGGACTATACAAACTGATGAAGGATATATATATATACTTTATGGGATCTACCACTTTTCCTCCTGCCTGTACAATAGATTGGCACATACTTAATAATCGCTTTTACCTTATGGTACAGGGTATAAAAAAAAAGACTGAAGTCTATAACAGATGTAACAGCCATTATGACAAGTAGTAAGTAAGTAGTAAAAGTATAATATATCGATATTTTGTCCAATCTCGCAATGTAGGTGTAATCACTCCATATATAAGCACGAAAATTTGGTTTCAGTTTTCGGTAAAATCGCAAAATGTACTTTTCAAAATTTATTTTGACCTATATTTTTTTAAGTAGGGATTGCATAACACCACCTTAGCAACAAGCTATCGCATGTTGAAAAAAATTAAGACGTTTGGGCACAGTAGCCAATTGAAATTTTAGCTCCTTTGAGCTTTTCCCGCCAAAATCCGCCATTTTGTGTACTAAAACCATGTATCAAAAAATCGTTGGTTTTATGCTGATCTTAGGTCAGGCTCGTTGTACTCGTCTCGGCGTCAAGAATAAATAAAAAATAAATTTGAGGTGATAGCCTTCACGAGCTCTAATACCGCTAAAGGTGTGTATTTTTCCACCCCCTATATTAAAGACTGGGGTGATCCGATATTATATGTTTTAATATTTTCTGAATGTGTATTTCAAGACCTTTTTAATGGTAAATAACACGTTTCGATCGGACTTACCAGTAAAAACTTCAATATAGTGCTCGTGGCTCAGCCACACAGATGTGGGCTTTCGTCACTTGCGTGGACTACCTTCCACAGTGAAGACAATATTAATATATAATTCATATACTGGAAGTGAATTAAGTATATTGCGTTGCGTAGACTTATATTTATATTTGGAATTTACAACAAAATTGAAACAGTATCAGAGATACGTATTGTAGCAGAAGAGTCCTGGCCAAGTTGTGAAGGAATATTTTAATTGGGCTAGCAGCTGGTGTTCGACGCCAAAAAAAAGAATGTTTTTCATTACTATCATGAAATACAATTAGGCGTGTTCTCAAGGGCGTAGCCAGCTATTGCCAAGGGGGTATTTCTGATACAATACATATTTATACAAGATGTCCCGTAAATTTTCGGAAAGCATTCAACAATGCATTATTTTTAAACTCGTATATCTTGGAAACGGTGCATGCCACTTTGCCGTAGAAGCAAGCATTGTACCTCTTGGCGTCAGTTAAGTTTCTCGAAAAGTTTACGGTACACCCTGTATGTAGGCATGTTAACCATATACGAGGCATATCCACAAAGTAAGTGTACTGAATTTTTGTAGGTTTTAAAATTTTTTATTTAAACAAAAAAAAAAAATTACGTGATACTTTAGTCACCATTCCTCGCTATGCAGGTGGTGAAGCGGAGTATAAATTTGTTGATGCCTTCCTCGAAGTAGTTTCCCGACAACCATTTGTGACCCACCTCGCGGACCCACACTTTCCGATATCCGAGGGTTTCTGTGATTGTTTCGAGTAGTAGAGATCTGGAGATTTGCGGAAACATCGCTAAAAGTTCATCCACAGTCAATCTGCGATCGTCACGGAGCGCATTTTCGATTTTTTCCACAATTTCGTCAGTCACAATTGCAGGACTTCCGCTCCTCTGATCATCATGCACAGACACGTATGACCGTTTTTAAACTCGCAACATCACTTGTACAGATTCGTACGATTCATAGCTTTATCACCATATGCAGTTTTCACCTCATTATAAATCTCCAACGGAGGTTTTCCCTTCCAAACGAGATAACGGATGACGCTGCGTATTTCTCACTTGACGGGAGACTGGATTGACATTGTTCACGAAACGTGTGGTCGCGTCGACAGTTCTCAACGTACTGACCTCGAACCGGTCTCGTTGCAAAGGGGTGAAGTCAGGCTACATTGCCGTGTTGTCAACATGAAGACGGCCCTCCGGCCGTGAGAGCCTCAGCACACTTACTTTCTGGATATGCCTCGCGTAACCATATTAACAAACTAAATAATTACAAGTTTTCTTTTGTTTTTAAGAAACTAATCCAAAATGAACTCTACCCATTCCGCATTTTTTTCGATGGCTTACCGTCTATGCGCACTCAGTATGCATAATTCTTTAAAGAAAAACTGAATTAAAATGATTATGTTTAAAAAGAATTTTAATTACAAATCAGACGAGAATCAGTCATCATAGTTCTTAACCATGTTTTAACACTTCACAAAGTGCTGAATTAATGGTGCACTCTGGACGTTGTGCATGGCATTTTAATTCAAACTTTTAGGGTCTGTGGTAAAATTGTGGTTATTCCCTAGGCACAATCTAAATCTGTTTCTTTCGGTTATTGACTCACCAGTTTTAGCATTCATATCGACGAAACTTGATTTTGCAGTGATCATTGGATGCAGCGTATTCAGAACTACTATACTATATATACTAGACTATTTACGGAAAATCTTAGAATAATGGAGGATATCAAAGAATCAAGAGTAAAAAAAAATGGCTAGATGATGCTAGATGTGCAAGTACAGTTGTAAATGGAGAATATGATGCTTTTTCACTATTCTCGGCTTAGTAATTCCAGCATTGTTAATTCAGACGCATCTGTAAGCATTACATATTATAGCATTATCTATACATATTCTCTATATCGCTGCTATTGTCGAGATTTACAATAAATAGTGATTTCTCACGAAAACCACCTCACTAACCCTATGTACCTCATCGAAAATCGAACGAGCAATAAATTTTCGAAGAAACCCTTTTGCCATGAACATCACAACTTTTCATCTTCCAGCGGTAGAATAATGAAAGATTTATTCTATTCGGCTTAAATTTGTGAAAATTATTGCAAAGAAAATGAACAAACATGCTGTACTGATAATAACTGATATTCTTTCTTTGTCATGGGAGCAATTCCTTCCACGATTGTCTTTTCTAATGCAACACATTATTCAATCAAACATTGTTTGAAATCCCTACTACTTCTCCATTTTTCCCAACACCGTGTTTCAGTTAATAGCCACATTTGTGGTGTTTCTGATTTCGTGAACTATTTTCAAATCTTTAACCAACAAATATGAACTGAACTAGCACCGTGAGAATATAAAGTTTTTGCAAAGATATTCTGTGGACAACCAATTTTGCTAGCCATTGTAGTCAGGCAATGAAACAGAAATGTATTTCGCGTGTTTCGGTATAAGGTTCTTTATGCATAAGTATACTCGTACTATGCATAAGTAAATATTTTTCTTAGAAACATATAAAAGTGAGAACCAAAACTATACCGGTATAAATGTTGTGGTTTCGGAACGGTCGTTTCATTTTATTTTATTTCAATAAATGTTTCCCGTTTTAAGAAATTAAAATATCACTTCTGGTTCCGGTTGCGATTCTTAATTTGAATCGGTTAATTTCGGTTAACGGTTCCGGTTCCAGTTTTATAGCCTGTCGCACACATTTCTCAAGATTATTAGCAGCTACTGTAAATGCGTTCATATACTTCAGTTCTACAAATCCGATGAACTTTTCTCGAAACCAGATTTGGTTCGCAAAAGAATGCCGAAGTTATAATAAATAAATTGGCGGATTTTCGATGTGTTGGAATCCTGCCCCCTGGCTACGCCCATGAGCTTACTTGTGATTAACCAAAGCACGAAAGCTGTTAATTTTGCTGCCTCAGACAATTGATTGACTTTATTAAACAGAATTTACAACATCATCGACAACACCACATACAAAGCTAAACTGTAGCGTGTCACAGCCGCAATAAAAGTTATGAAGTTAAATGACCCACCCTCATACACACTTTTTGACCTTGCTATTAAGTCTATTAAATACAAAATTTACTTAAAACAAACGGTTGAGATCAATTTTTTGTAATAGAAGCAGCAACAACTGCAGTGAATTAAGAACAATCTGTCCGTCATTGAAAACTGTTCTTCATAAAAACAGTAATGGGTTTTATCGAAAGAATATTATTGAAAAGAAGCAACTAATATTTAAAAACGTGAAATTTCGTCATGAAGGGTTTCTCTCTTAGAAAAACTGCTGAGGTTGCCTCTAATGTAATATATAACCAAAAGTTAGAAACAGTTCAATCTAAAATCCGAAATTTAATGGTATAAAGTAGGGTAGGTTTAAGAAACATTAATTATTGTTCGAATTTGCTATAACACGGTCTTTTTTATAAGAAATTCTGATTATATATATTATATCCTGCACAGGTGATGAGGTGTATGTTAGTGAGAAAAGAAGTAGGTATATGGTGTCTAAATTGTTTATATTTTGGAGATGAAACATAAAAAGGCATCCTGTGACATCTATTTTAGTTGTCATGCGAAGAAGCACGAATTAGGATGCGGTTTCGTGGTTGGTCAGAAACTACATGGAAAACTACATGGTCTCGCCTTCAATTTCGTACTTGTTGAAGATCGCCAGGCCGCAAGTAGTTTCAGGGCTAAGTACTTAGTACTTTAACATTGGACTTATTTGTGCACTTGCCCCGATAGAAGTCGCAGACGATGCGGCCAACGATGATCTCTACGAGCGCTGCCCCAATCGCGATATCAAAACAGAGCTTGTCGATTTCAACGCCAAAATTGGGAATGAATCTTTGTCCCAACAGTCGAAAAATGTTTGCATCAAGACACTACCTCCAGAAATGGAGATATGGTAATCGACTTCGCGGCAGGTAGGAACATGTTAATCAGTAGCAGCAGATTTTCACACCTTAATCTCCACGCGGCTATTTTGAATAATACGAGGTCCCAACATAACTCGGACCACTAGCTTGTCGCATCCAAGGTACGCATTAGGCTCAGTATGGGATACGCCGCACGTCAAAATACTCACCAAAAGCTAGATGTCGGGAAGCTGCAATCATAACAACGAGAGTATTCTCCGGATTCTGAAGATATAGGTGAACAGTGGAGACATATATCCCACTCCATGGACAATGTTGCTGAAGATGTCATTGGTTTCAATGGACCTTTGACGAACTCTTGGTATGACGAGGGGTGTCGCAGAGCTACACCGCGTATAGAAAAACTTTCTAATCGTGAGAGGAAAAACTCTTTTTCAGACGCAAAAAAAAGGAACAAGAAAGGCGGGAAATTCATAATGTTGATGTGTTATGTGATATAACAGAAGCTCGAAAATTTTATGAGAAGGTCAAGCATCTCACCAAAGGTTTTATGCCC
Organism: Leucophenga montana; assembly: GCA_035044765.1. Lineage (NCBI taxonomy): Eukaryota > Metazoa > Arthropoda > Insecta > Diptera > Drosophilidae > Leucophenga > Leucophenga montana. The sequence goes on from JAWNNQ010001545.1 coordinate 201,717, forward strand.
AGAGTTTCTATCGGTTTGGTTACAGATGCACAGGAATCACTCAGGTTATAGAGAAGTCACTTCTCTAACCTACTTGGGTGCGATAAAGAGAAAATTGCTGCCGATGGAGAAGAATGATGATGGCTTTCTTGAAGAGCCACCGGACTATAACGAGATCGACTCTGTAATTAAAAAGCTGAAAAATAACAAAGCAACATGCTCCGAGAAGGTGACAGCTGAGTTATTCAAGACAGGTGGCGAAGAGTTGGTAAGGCGTATGCACTAACTCTTATGCAAGATATGGTCTGATGAATGCATGCCCAACGAATCTCAGTGTACCTATCTTCAAGAAAGGAGACCACCTTATCTGCGCTACCGTGGTAAAAGTCTCATTGCTATGGGATATAAAATTCTCTCCCGCGAACTTTGTAAACGGCTGGAGTCATTCACAAATGCACTGATGGGATAGTACTAGTGTGGCTTTAGACCGAAGTGCTCGACCAATGACCAAACTTTCAGTTTACGACAAATTCTTGAGAGGACCGGTCACTACAACAAGGACACACATCACTTATTTTTCAATTATAAGTCCGCTTTAGGCACGCTGACAAGAACGAAGTTCATCAACGCCTTATCTTCTTTCATAAGGATGTGATGCTACTCGCATACGCTGATGACATTGACATCATCGCTACGAATGAACGGTAGTTAGCAGGGCGCTTTCGGAGATTGAGAAACAGTCACAGTGAACAAGGACAAGATGATGTACTTGGTGTCTACTCGCGGACCATCGGTTCGTTTTAGACAGTCTGTGATGACGGAGAATTTTAACTTCAGTGTTGTAGAAAACATTGTCTACCTGGGAACAGAGATAACCTGCAAGAACAACGTCAGCCTGGAGATCAGATGAAGCATCACGCTTGCTAACCGCTGCTACTTTTTGCTCGAAGATAAAAGTCTATAAGACACTGATACTTCGGTCTACGGTCGGGTCACATGGGGAACCTAAATCCAATTGATGGACTTCGTCAGAGTGGACATCCAAGCTTTTATTGGAAGAATCAGGCCTGGGAGGACCTAAAGAGTGTCTCGTTCCTTTTTACAGGTAGCTTCAACACAAACTTATTACTTATTGCTAAGTACACAGTTTGAAACTTCGTGTGAGTGGTATTAAAGCTTTGCGTCCACCGGTTTAACGTGGTAGACCTCACGATGGTAGTCGATGTACCCATGTGCGTATGTCCGTCCGACCATCCGTGCGGTTGTATAAAAACACAGAAACTATAAGAGATAGATAAAAAATATTTGTAACAGTATATTGGGTTTGTTGAACTGTCAAAATGTATGTAACATAGCAATGGACGCATGAGAGTCGTCATCAGCGCAACAAGACGCGTCAAACTAGCCATGTTCGCCGTCTGTATGTCTGTGTGAGTAAAAAGTTGTCCGTCTAGCGAAGACTGAGAGAAACTAAACTCACGATATATACTCGACAAGTTGTTACAAGATTAATTTGATATTTCATAACTCGCAACCGTCTTATGGCTGTATGACACATGAATACTATGACCACATATGTTCCCCTTCATTGTTTTGGGATTTTATGCGGTCGAAAGGGATAGGTATGTATACATACAGTAACATTTTTCACGTCAATTCGTATATATCACATTTGACCTTTGCTTATGTTTTTATTAAAATTTACAGAATCAATATAGGAAAGCTTTTTAAAAATGCTTGCATTGAGTTTATTCACCATTTGCGCATGACATGCCAAAGCAATTGTCTTTGCATTATTCATTGTTATTCTTTTTTCTAGTATTATTGTGCACTAATTCACTTTTTGTGCAAAGAGTGACGAAATAATTCAGAACAGCATAAAAATATAAATAAATACCATAGTAGCTCCCATACAAACCATCCGCCCATTTTTGATTTTTTGTATGAACAACATTTTTATAGGAGTCAATATCAACTTAAAACAAGAAAGAATGTTGCAGTAGTATGTGCTCGTCTTCGAAATACCCTGCCGCACTTCATATATTAAAGAAAATAATTAATTTTTGTTGTTTTAAATATAAACATGTAAGAAATCTGCAGTCGAGTGTGCTCGAATTCGAGATAGCCTGTACATTCTTTAAGGTTCCTTACATAAACCATTGATTATATTCTTTAGTGGTCGGACCTGGACATATGCCGATTATTTTATTAGAGTTGATGAAAAAAAAAAAATGATAACAAAAAATGTTCATACAAAAACTCAACAATGGGGGAAGGTTTGCATGGGGCTATCCCCTAAAGAAGTCCGATCTAGGCCTGTATGAAATATTTTGTATGTAAAGTACATCATTTTTGGCAAAAACAAAAAAATGGTTGTCTGTAAAGTCGGTTTACGGACGATAATTTTACGTGATAACGTAAAATACTTTTGTGAATTGAATTCTAATGTAATTCCAATAATTCAACCAGTAGACAAACAACTTGTCACATAAAAGTGTTGCGTTACCAAGAACAAAGAGTGAAATATACGCTCTCTCTCTCTCTCTATCTCTCTCTCTCTCTTCGACTGACCACCAGCAACTTTGAAAGCCTTTTGTTGTTGTTTTTGGTACTCAAATGCAAAAGTAAATGTTCCGTTCCTTGATCTATGGTGTGCGTGCTTTGTTTACTTTGTACATGTATTTTATTTAAAACAAACTTTATTATACACTTACAATGTTATTATTCATACATTCTACCATGTCAATACCTCACCCCGCCGCGCGCTAGATAACACTAATTCGCAAACGCACACACACACACACACAAAACTATAGCTTTCAACAAGTCAATGCACGCTGGCCTGTCTATCGCTTGCTTGTTCAGGCGGAACGACACAATCGTCACATGTATTCATATGTGTACGATTACATGTTCCGCCTTTTGCTTTTCGTTCGTTTAGTGTCGTGTCGTAACGGTAAACGGAACGTCAGAAATGAGTCATGCTTCTGCGCTAAGCCAACCGATTTAATAGACGTTATCATGTCAAAAATTCCAAACAAAAACTGAAAAATGGAGGACAAGTTTGTATGGGTAATATAACTTTGTTGTTTCTAGTGTAATTAACAAAAAACCCAAAAAAATAATCATACAAAAACTTAAAAATGTGTGCCAGGTTTGTATGGGGCTACCCCATAAAGTGATGTTCGTACGCTCATTTAATACTAGTTATCTGTGAATAGGGAAAAGGATGGTCTAATTATCCAAAATTAAAGATCTCTTTTATACTTAGTATACGAGATCTGTTCGTTCAAATAGACGGTTGGATGGACAGACGGACTTATCTATAACGAACCGTCTTCCGATGCTGATCAAGAATATATAAACTCATAGGGTCTACCATGCCTTCTTCTGCCTGTTACATACAAACTTAATATATACTTTTACCCTATGGGTGCAGGGTACAAAAAGGGTGTAAATACAATTTTGATAATAGTGTATAAACAAAAACCAAATCTAAAGTCAAAAATTAGATGGAAAAAAAAAACATTAACAAATTTTTACCTAAAACAAAAAATCCTGTTTTTAAGAATATGTAGCCGTATTATGGGCGTTGTTGGCGTGACATTCAACATCTTTTATACACTTGTTTTGCGTACATCGATGTTGATCAAGAATACATATATGCACTACCTGGTAACTTTTTATGGCTTGAAAAAGTTTTTTATGTAAGTCAATATCAGCTTAAATATCGATATGGTGGTTTTTATGGACCTCACATACATGTTCCAATAGGCGTGTCCCGCCCATTGGTATAGCTCCCATACAAAGTAACCGCCCGTTTTTTTGCTTGAAATTGCATATGCTGGTTGCTGATGCACTGCCGCCTCACATACATTATAATTGGGCGTGTGCCCAATAATTAGGGTAACCCCTATAGAAACCCACTCCCACCTTTATGTTTTACAATACGATTTGATATTTCGATTCTGCATAAATTAGTGCGTCGGTTCAACCGAAGTAACGTTTTTTTTTCTTCTTCTAGTTTTTCTATAAAATTTCTCATCTGCGTCAAATCTAATCAATTGTAAAATGTACGAGTATGCATTTGACCAAGCAAAAGTAAGAAACAAACAAGAAATTTATTGTACGATATACATAAAATTTAATTGCTGCGCAATTTCTTAACTCTTTCCATTCATGATAAAGTCATTAGCCCATCTACTACATAAGTATCTACATCGTATAAATAATTAAAAATGAATTTACTGTAATTCAACTCTTAAACAAGAAGACTATACACGGGCAACTGGCAGGCACTTTGGTAGCACTTTGTGTGTGTACACTGTTTATACAGTTTTATATTTTGTGTTTATTTGAGTTCATTAAATTAATTTAAATATTTTTCTAAGAGCTTTAACTACATATAGAACAAGAGCGAGGGATATACATATATTGTATATATAATAGAGATACTGATATAGATGTGTCTATGTGAGATACATCCATAAAGTGTATATGTAAATATAATTGAGTCAATTAATTTGTTTTCATTGCAAAACTATTCAAAGACAAGAAAAACGAATGTCAAATTCAAAACGATGGCACCGAAGTGATTCGACGAAAATTCTGTCGGTTTCAGCGACTTTGACTCTGACAACAGCTCAGCTAAGTGGGTTTCTGCTCATGTGCCTCTCAGGCAGTTGTTATTTGTTATTTGCCATGGGATGAACTAACTAGATGAACTTGTGCTTCAAGTGCGACCGAGTAAATGCGTACGAGCGTATGGTATTTGTGCTAATATTTGCGATAAATTTTGGTTTAATCGAATTGGTGTGGTATCTAAAAAAGGAACGAAATGTGGTTGAAGGATTATAGAAAGGTAGGTATTTCAGAAGTTGAAGTAGTAAAAGTAGTAAAAGTAGTAAAAACACAATGACAAGGCAAGTTTTGTATATTATAAATACCAGCAGTTAGCTTAACTGCCAACTGGTAGAGAGTACGTAAACACTATAAGATATTTAATAATTGTTAAGCAATTGCTTGAAACAAGTGATTAATAATTGGTTTCTCAAAATGAGGTTTTATGCATGGAGTAAGTGGTATATAAGTTACGGTGGCTTAAAGTCAATAATCATTCAATGATATGAATATTATTGATATCATAACTAAAAACTATGTTACTTTTAGATGCATGAGTCCTGAATAGTTTATATGTTAATTATAAAAGTGATTACTGTATGGCTTATAAGTTGTTTAAATGATTACAAGCTATACTACAGCTAAAATTTACGATACATGCCATGTATGTAATATGCAATATGTCTTTAAATAGCTTGAATATAGTAGATATGCCATATTTTTGATCACAACTGCTATTAATAGCAATAGATAAATGTTTCTATATGGTTGTAATTAGTATTTTATATAGATTTATTTTTGATAAGCACACCCAAAAATGTGCTATATAAATGTTTATAGATGAAACCTCAATAGTGCCAATGTATGCTGAACAAATAGATACATTTTTGTTCTCTTAAAGCTTTTCTCTATATCGTATCTGTTGCTTTGGCAGCGACATATTTACAGCAGCGGCGAGATTCAAGATACAATGCCATACAATGCTCAACCCACAAAGGGGCTAGTGCGCCGAAACATGCAAACGCGCAGACAAGTATATGGATTTCGTACAAAAGTATCTATAAAGATACAACAGATACAACCATAGACATTTGGCATGTGCGAGATACACGTAAAATATTTGTTTGTTTAACATTTGTTTATCGCACAGATCCACACACACAATATACATTTGGTTGAGTTTGGTGTTTTGCACTTTTCTTTCAGTTTGTCAGTTTGTCGGTTTGTCAGTTTGTCGGTTTGTCGGTTTGTTTTTTTTTTGTTTGTTTTTTTTTTTGTTCGTATGTTAAACACATCGTTTCTGAACTGTATCTGTTAGCTAGATTGTTTTGCATACAAATGAGAAATATGGAGCGCACACAATAGAGAGCAAGAATTTAAGAAATAAAAATATACAATATATATACTCGTACATACATATGTATACTTCTTTGTGTTCAGAGATACATAATTCGATTAGCTTGCCGGCTGCTGTTCAACAGTTTGGCACATCTTCAGTTCAAGTGCAGATACTTTTGCGTTCAGTTAGATTTGATACAGATCTGCAAGTCTGCTTTAATCTGCATTATATCGCATCGCTTGTTTTTGATTTCAGATGACACGCTACAAACAGACTGAATTCACTGAGGATGATTCAAGTTCAATTGGCGGCATTCAGCTTAACGAGGCGACGGGACGCACCGGCATGCAGATACGTTATCACACGGCGCGGGTAAGTGATAAAAACCTGACAACGATTTGAATTCAGATACGATTACGGAATCGGTTGCGGGTTGGGTCGACTCGAGCGTGTGACAATGACCCAAAAACAAAATGAAATCATTTATCATTTCAAGGTTACGCATGAAAATTTGTTTACAAAAGCTTTGAACAATGAACTCGAAGCACATGAGGTTCTATTTTTCTATGTGGGCGGATTTTATCCGACTGTGGGTCGTTTTGTTAGTCGCTTTGCTATGTTGACTGCGCGTATTTTGCCGGTTTTATACAGAAAGTGTATTTTGATTTCAGAAACTCATATATATTTATATATAAATTTGTTCGTAGAACCTTTCAGCTCTTGACAGTTTTATGATTTTCCGACAGCATGCTGTTCACGTAAAATTAAAAAAAAAAAGTGAAACAAACGTCAAGTGTTCGTCTGTACATCTATCTACATACATGTATATAACAAAAGAAAACGCTAACTTCGGTAGAACCGAAGCTTTAATACTCTTCACACTTTATATGGGTGCTACGAGGGCTGCTATTTATATTTCGGGAACTGGCAACACTAATGTCAAAAGCTAAAATCTGGTAACGCCATAATAAAGTTTGACATTTTTTGGCATAAACGTACTCACAAAGTTTTGATGTACAATTGCAATTTGTTTTGTTTACAGTGAGTTAAGAAAAGCTATTTGGCCAAAAAATGGAAATTTCAAGAGAAGGTTTTCGTTGTGCTTATTTCTCATAACTTTCGACGTGGATTATCTCAACAAGAATGTGTCAATGAACTCACTCAGTTCTTTGTATGGCGATAAAGCACCATCAAAAACCACAGTAGTATATCGCTGGTATAGTGAATTCAATCGTGGTCGTAGTTCGCTCGCCGACGAATTCCGTGAAGGTCGTTCAAAATCGGTATTGATGTATTGATCATCAAGGGGAATATTTTGAGAAACAATAAAGCCATTTTCATTTAAAAATGTTTGTAATTATTTGCTATTCCCGAAGTATAAATAGTACTCCTCGTATACTTCCTGGTGCGTAAATGTTTTTGATAAGAATTTTGCTACTGGTTATAAAAAATTTTTGTACTAACTTTTAAACTAATATTTCAGCGATTAAGGGAATAGTGTGCGCACGAACGCACAGACAAACAGACGGACATGACTAGATCGATTCGTCTAATCAAGAATATGTTTACTTTATGGGGTCTGCGATGCAAACATTCTGGCTAAATTATAATACTATTCATAGGCAGGCACTACGTGTGAAGAGCATACGTAAAAGTGTATTTATGTATACGATCCAGTTGACCAAAAGTCCACAATTAAGCGATCATCCGACTTAGGCATACAATGTGCGATAAAAAACATTGTGTTCTCTCCTTTGCTACTGCTCTGCGTAGAGATAAGCAATTAATACTATTGAATGGCTTAGAATAATTCTTATTATTTAAAAATTCATTATGCCATTTCTGCCATAATGAATTATTGTATTTTTTGAATGAAAACATTTTCGCGCAAAACTTCCGCACGCGATCCAAAAACGAAGGTTCGCAAGGAAGGATTTCGCAAGCGAACGATTTGCTGCCATACAAGAGTTTTGTCCACAAGAGATCCGGAAAATCGTTCGCCTGCGATATGTATTGCGGATTTCTGGTCAACTGGGCGAGTATTTGTATCAAATAAAAAGTGACGAAAGCCTACTTGCAACTCACAAAACTCACAAATAAGTAATTAAGCGTTCGTCACGCTGGTAACCTTTTTATGCTATAAAATACAGATTTTTTTTCCTAGGACATCAATTTATTTCTCTACTTAAGCATATTCTTGAAAATTCACCACTACAACGCAACGTGACGAATGCTTAATTACATATTATAATCGATTCCAACCATAGAAATGAAAAATTATTTCGTCACAAAATGGATATCAGAAGTTTGTGATACCTGAATTTCTGATACCCGGACCCCCCTTAATATGTCTATATGCTGAATCAGTTGGATGAGACGCGTCGATCTAGACATGTCCGTGTCCGTATGTCTGTGTGTCTGCGCAGTTTTGTACTCTATTTTTGAAATATTTGGTTGAACTGCGGTGTAGAAGCTAGTTTTTGTGCTAACCTTGTGAAACCTTTCACTAACTTTTAACTTTTTACATTACAAATTTATTTATTACAGTTGATATCAATTTGAAATTTGTAATGGGAGCTTCCTAAGAATGAATGTTTCACATATATATCAATAGGCGCGTCGGTTAACTTTTAGGGATAGCCTCCATACAAACCCACCTCTCACTTTTGGACTTTTCTGTAAAAAAAAATCTTACAGTCAATATTAATTTGAAACTAATATGGTGGTTTCTTATGAATAGAATTTTAATGCTCGTGTCCCACCCTGTTTTAATGGTAGTGCCATACATATTCACCATTCACGATTGGGTTTTCAGGATTCCAATGTGGTTGAGCTTTCAAAATTTAGTGTGAATACATCAGATATAAATATATGACTGTCTGAACAGAGCTTAATTTGTTTATGTGCTCAGAAAATAACCGACCGATGACATTAACATAACATGTCAAGTTAAAAGTCGATACTGCAGGTTTTAATTCGCGAACAAAGTATAACACATCTAAATATAACATCCTTTATAGTGTCAAACTCAGTTTCAGTCGTTCATCGCTACCGAAAAAATCACTAAAAATCAACATTCATCATTCAATATAGTTTAATTACGCCAGTTTACAAAATCAAAAATATGTCTGCCCACCGTATTTTACTATGTATTTTGGTACCGCTAACGTACGACCGTTTTTAAACTCGCGATACCAGTTGTACACACTCGTACGATTCATAGCCTTATCACCATATGCAGTTTTTCATTATAAATCTCAAACGGAGGTTTTCCCTTCCAAACGAGCTAACTGGATTGACATTGTTCACGAAACGTGTTGTCGCGTCGACAGTTTTCAACGTACTAACCTCGAACCGGTCTCGTTGGAAAGAGGAAAAGTCAGGCTACACTTCCGTGTTGCCAACATGACGAAAGTAAAATCCCTCAGTGCACTTAATTTCTGAATATGCCTCGTATATATTTCGTCGAAGTAGGCACTACGTTTATAGGCTTAATAACAGATATGACATTGAAAACTAGGATATAGTGTGAAAAAATTAGCTATAAAGATATGGGCAAGTCGTGAAAATGGCCAGTAATCCTACTAATATTATAAACGCGAAAGTTTGTATGGATGTGTTTGGATGGAATGTTTGTTACTCTTTCACGCAAAAACTACCGAATGGATTTTAATGAAACTTTGCAATAATATAGCTCATATATCAGAATAACATATAGGCTATATATTATGAAGATTTGATTAAATCATTTATTTAATTAATTTAAAACAAACACGGCGCAAATATTTTAACCACGTCTGCTGCTCTGAGTAGACAACAAAAAGCTGATAGCTACAAAATCGTCTAGCGATCATGTGTTTGCCTTAAATGGTCATTGTGCGGGACGATATAAGAGAGGCAGAGAATGAAAGAAAACCGTTGGCTTTTTGAAAGTTCAAATTTTAATTAATCAAATTTTTGTTAATAGAATTTGGGTTTTAATGTAATTCAAAAATAAGCATTTGTTTAAAAAAAGTATGCATGTATATACCTCTTATCTGAATAAGTTCCAAAAGTTGTTCTATAATATTTATACCATTCACACATAGTGTGAAATGGTATTATCAGTTTGTCTGAAAGTTTGTAACGCATTAAAGAAGCCATCGTAGACCCAATAAAGTATATATATTCTTGATCAGCTCGACGAGACGAATCGATCTAGCCATGTCCGTCTGTCTATCTGTCCGTCTGTATGTTGTTGCGAATTTTTGGGGACCAATTTTTATGCTATCCACTTAAAATTTTGAACATATACTTTTTTTTGATTGTAGTTTAGTAGAGTATCAAGATTGTCCTGCCGCATCCACTATTTGGGGTGGCTCCCATAGAAACTTACTGCCCACTTTTTACTTTTTGTAAGAAAACTTCTTTATTAAAGTCTATATTAGGTTGAAATACAATGTGGTGCCTTTTTATGGTCAGCCGCTTAACATACATGGACTAACGGGCGTGGCCCGCCCACTATTTGGGGTAGCTCCCATACAAACCTATGGTCCACTTTTGACTTTTTGTAAGAAAAACTTTTTTATTAAAGTCAATATTAGGTTGAAATGCGATATGGTGCCTTTTGAGAGACAGCCGCTAAACATACATAGACAATTGGGCGTGGTCCGCCTACTTTTTGAGGTAGCCCCCATACAAACCCACCGTGCAATTTTGAGTTTTTTTATGAAAAAATCCTTCGTTTAGATCAATATTAGCTTGCAATTTGATTTTGTGGATTTTAATGGACAACCGCTTCATATACATATACATATACAAAGGGACGTGTCCCGCCCACTTTTTAAGGTAGTCCCATATAAACCCACAGTTCATTTTTATGCATTTGTATGGAAAACGTCAATATCAACTTGAAATTCTATATGGCGACATCTTACACATCTACTACATCGCTTCATACACATCTACTAGTGAGCGTGTACTACCCCCTATTTAAACCCCCACTTTTGTGTATTACAATACTATTTAAAGTTTCGTGTGAATGGTATTAGAGCTTCGGTTCAACCGAATTTAACGTTTTTTCTTGTTTATATATAAAATGAAAATTTATATATATATATATATATATATATATATATTATATATATATATATATATATATATATATATATATATATATATATATATATATATATATATATATATATATATATATATATATATATATATATATATATATATATATATATATATATATATATATATATATATATATATATATATATATATATATATATATATATATATATATATATATATATATATATATATATATATATATACATTTGAGAATAGGTCGTTAAGTATTTTTCACCCTCCTACTCCCTACTCCCCTCTATTTTTTAATCGTTTATAATATTGTATAAAGTGCACACATTTTAATTATCAAACCAATTGCAACATATGTCTCACTAGTCTGGTGTTGGCGAAGTCCAGCAATACTCTATAAGAATAAGAAGGGTATTTTGGGCATCATTGATGTAATGAGCGACACTTGAAGTGAAGCTATTTCAATATGCTTAATCTCCTTCCATTGAATATCATTATTCCTCAGGTCAGTTGGAGTGTAACATGAAACACGAAACTGATAAAGAAATACTCTAAATATACTAAAACAAAGAAAGTTTTCCCAGTTTTAGAACCTGTACATTGTAGTGTCCATTACCGGATAATATAAATTCAGAACTCTATTTTAACTAAAGAAGAAAGACCTTTGTCAACTGACGGTTCTACTCACTTGTATAAGTACAGCCACAACAAACCTGCCTTTCTTGATAATGAGAGCATATTTATATCTTTTTATTTGTTTCCGATTCTATTTTACAGTTTATAAATCTATCGGGCAAAGCACAATAGAAGCAAAGCCTGAGTACTTGCAAGGCGTAATCTCTTGGGCATTATAAAATTTATTTAAATTTCTTAAATGGTTTAAAAGTTGAGCAAATTTCTTTACTAAATTATTATATAATATTTGTTTCCTTTATTTATTGAAAACATTTTACTTATACTCCAAAATGTGCAAATTTTATTTTATAGGCCACCTGGAATTGGCGTTCGCGTAATAAAACCGAAAAATGGCTGCTCATCGCAACCTTTGCCATGGCCATAATAATTTTCTCATTGCTTATAGTGATATTTTCCAATGAATCCGATAAGACTAAACGCATATTGCACGTGCAACCGCATAGTAAGGGTGAGTCCAGTGCAACCATGAGCAACAGATCGATAACATTTATTTCCAAAAACAGCTGATGAACTTCCCTGTTTGAACAAGCATTGTATTTTTGCATCGAGCGAAATATTAAAATCGATTGATAATAAAATGGATCCGTGTGATGACTTCTACGGTTATGCTTGGTAAGTGAGATGCATGTTAGCCAAATAAAAATATTGTACTTATATAATTACTATTCATTTGAGTACAGTAATCAATGGATTAGGAATAATCCAATACCAGAAGGTAAGTCTACTTGGGGCACTTTTGGTAAATTGGAACAGATGAATCAGCTAATAATACGCAATGTGCTGGATAAACCGCTTAAGAACTTTGAATCGGATGCGGAGCGCAAGGCCAAAATCTATTATGAATCTTGTCTTGACACCGATGAGGAAATGGAAAAGCTTGGCGCAAAGCCAATGGTCGATTTGTTATGGAAGGTTGGCGGTTGGAATGTAACGCAGAGTGGTTTTAATGTGGCTAAATGGAATCTGGGAAATACATTAAAAATCTTGCACAACAGGTAATTGTATCTGATATTGTAGCAGTATACAATTTACTAAAATAAAACTTAATAAAATTTGTCTTGCATTCTTCAGATACAACTTCAATTGCCTTTTCGGATGGGCCATCGGTGAAGATGATAAAAATTCATCGCGTCATGTCATACAAATCGATCAGGGTGGTCTAACGCTACCGACGCCTGACTATTATAACAATAAGACGGATATACATCGCAAGGTGCTGCACGAGTATATTGATTATATGACAAAGGTTTGTGTGCTGCTGGGTGCCAATGAGACGGATGCGCGTCGCCAGATGGAAGAAGTCATTGATTTTGAGAAAAAAATTGCAAATATAACTATACCATTAGAGGATCGACGTAATGAGGAAGCAATGTACCATCCAATGAAGTTATCTGAGTTAGAGAAACTGGCGCCGTTTCTCAACTGGACCGAACACTTTGATAATGCAATGCAACTTGTGAATCGACGTGTCACACAGAACGAGGTTGTAGTCGTCTATGCACCAGACTTTCTCAAGAATCTATCACGCATCATTATGGAGTTAGAAAAATCGCAGAAAGGGAAGATGTAGGTAGCACTTCAGAACTTATTAATACATATTTGCAAGAAAGACAATTTTATATATAAGTATATATTTTTTTTGTTTGGTATCTACCCTTCGCAGCACACTGAATAACTATCTTATATGGCAAGCGGTACGTACGCTAACCTCCTGCCTCTCGAAACCATTCCGTGATGCATACAAGGGCGTACGCAAAGCGCTCATGGGCTCCGATGGCGGGGAGGAGATCTGGCGATATTGCGTTGCCGATACAAATAATGTCATCGGTTTTGCAGTGGGTGCAATCTTTGTGCGTCAAGCTTTTCATGGTGAATCAAAGCCAGCCGCTGAGCAGATGATCAATGAAATACGTGAGGCATTCAAGCAGAATCTGCATACGCTCACCTGGATGGATAAGGGAACTCGTGAACGCGCTATTGATAAAGCAAACACCATATCCGATATGATTGGCTTTCCCGACTACATACTTGTACAGGAAGAGCTTGATCGCAAGTATGCCGAGTTAAACATAACCGCAAATGCATATTTTGAGAACAACATACAGGTTGCTATATATAATTTAAAAAGTAATCTCAAGCGTCTCGATCAGCCGGTTAATAAGACACACTGGGGCATGACACCGCAGACAGTTAATGCGTACTATACGCCTACGAAGAATCAGATTGTCTTTCCGGCGGGTATATTACAAACACCGTTCTTCGATATAAACAATCCGAAGAGTTTGAATTTCGGTGCCATGGGTGTTGTCATGGGTCATGAGCTAACGCATGCATTTGATGATCAAGGACGCGAATATGACAAGTATGGCAACATCAATCGCTGGTGGGATAAGAAGAGCGTTGAGCGTTTTAACGAGAAGTCAGAGTGCTTTTCCAGACAGTACAGTTCCTATAAAATGAACGGTCGTACGTTAAACGGCAAGCAGACATTGGGTGGGTAAATTTAGTGGTTAAAAATTAGTATATTATTATACAAATTAATTGCTGTTCTTTATGGATTAGGTGAAAATATTGCTGATAATGGCGGCTTGAAAGCGGCCTATCATGCATACCTGCGTACAAAAAAGGATAAAGAAGCTGATGTGTTGAAGCTACCCGGATTGAATCTCACACATGAGCAGTTGTTTTTCGTGTCGTTTGCTCAAGTAAGTGCAAATATTGTACAAATTTATTATATTCTTTAGATAATAAAAGCTGAAGAGTAGATAGACAGATAGCTAGATATACATATAACGCATGCGTATATAAATAATATATATATATATATATATATATATATATATATATATATATATATATATATATATATATATATATATATATAAACATTCATTATTTAATACAATTAAAGTACAATACAGTCACTTATAATATCTACACATTATGTCAGTCTGTCGGAAACTGAACGTATTTGAACATAAAAGTTAGCACTTTTTCAAAAGTACAGTTATTACTAATTATGTATTATAAGCGGTCAGCAGTTTGCTTAGTTGCGCAATAATCAAAATAGTACAATTAGTAATCAGTATAATCAGTAATATAGCTTCTCGATTGTGTAGATGCACTTCTCAAATTATTAGTAGAAATAATAGAGTAAGTAATTAAAACACTTGAGGCTTAGTAATCGACTAAGTTCATTTATTTAAATAGTATTCTAGTGAAATGCATATTTCGAGTTGTTGCTTCAACTTACATATACGAGTATAAACATCTTTTTATTATTCAAGTTTTAGCAAGTAAGAGTCTTTAGTTTTAGCATGAATTTAGCCCGTAAAATATATGACATTTGTACAAATCGGCTCACTATAAAGGGTAACAAATATACACTGTTAGGCGGGCGGGCGGACAGACGGACAGGCTTATATCGGCTCGTCCTGTCGCGCTGATCACGAATATATATATACTTTATGGTGTGTCTGGTGCTTCCTTCGCTATGTTACATACATTTTGACAGCTCAACAAATCCAATATAAGCTCTTACAAATATTTGTTGTGGGTATAAATACTTTGTAGAAAGATAAATTTGAAGGAAAATATGTACGCAGATCAAGTTTACAATAAAGTTTGGATGGCAAGCACACAATACGACTATATCCCTAAAATTCACGCTTTTCAAGGTAAACCAAACCAGTTGAAAATATTTATTACTACGAAAAAAATATGCCATGTACAGGGTATAATACTCGTATAGTCGAGCACTTCGACTTCGATAAGCACTCTCTTGTTTACATCGTAAGAACAATAGCAATACAATAGCAAATACTATAATCAATCCGAGCAGTACAAATGAAAATTAAAAATTTTTCCTGACATAATTGATATCAGAAGTTTTGTGAGTTGCAGATAGGTTTTCGTCACTTGGCTTTTACCTCGTCAAGAGGTTTTTATACACTGTACAAAAAATATTTATAACAGTGTATATTTGGTTTGTTAAGCTGTCAAAATGTATGTAACATACACAAGCATTTTGTTTACACACTCATGAACAATGACTGGTTGCGATTTTGCAGCCAAATACAAAGCAATAAAGCGTTTGACATCCATTTCGATAACTTTTTGTAACTGCGTGGTAAAACGATATGCTTCCGTTGGCTTATAAACAACAACAGACTGACGTTTGACGAAACCGAGCGCGCTGTCATTAGCCGTTTGATTGCTACAGCAGCGTGATGTTGGTAACACTTCGAGCGCCGACCTCTGTATTATTATATTCCTATATATATATATATATATATATATATATATATATATATATATATATATATATATATATATATATATATATATATATATATATATATATATATATATATATATATATATATATATATATATATATATATATATATATATATATATATATATATATATATATATATATATATATATATATCTCTCTCTCTCTCTCTCTCTCTCTCTCTCTCTCTCTCTCTCTCTCTCTCTCTCTCTCTCTCTCTCTCTCTCTCTCTCTCTCTCTCTCTCTCTCTCTCTCTCTCTCTCTCTCTCTCTCTCTCTCTCTCTCTCTCTCTCTCTCTCTCTCTCTCTCTCTCTTCTCTCTCTCTCTCTCTCTCTCTCTCTCTCTCTCTCTCTCTCTCTCTCTCTCTCTCTCTCTCTCTCTCTCTCTCTCTCTCTCTCTCTCTCTCTCTCTCTCTCTCTCTCTCTCTCTCTCTCTCTCTCTCTCTCTCTCTCTCTCTCTCTCTCTCTCTCTCTCTCTCTCTCTCTCTCTCTCTCTCTCTCTCTCTCTCTCTCTCTCTCTCTCTCTCTCTCTCTCTCTCTCTCTCTCTCTCTCTCTCTCTCTCTCTCTCTCTCTCTCTCTCTCTCTCTCTCTCTCTCTCTCTCTCTCTCTCTCTCTCTCTCTCTCTCTCTCTCTCTCTCTCTCTCTCTCTCTCTCTCTCTCTCTCTCTCTCTCTCTCTCTCTCTCTCTCTCTCTCTCTCTCTCTCTCTCTCTCTCTCTCTCTCTCTCTCTCTCTCTCTCTCTCTCTCTCTCTCTCTCTCTCTCTCTCTCTCTCTCTCTCTCTCTCTCTCTCTCTCTCTCTCTCTCTCTCTCTCTCTCTCTCTCTCTCTCTCTCTCTCTCTCTCTCTCTCTCTCTCTCTCTCTATCTATCTATCTATCTATCTATCTATCTATCTATCTATCTCTCTCTCTCTCTCTCTCTCTCTCTCTCTCGTCGTCGTCGTCGTCGTGTATCTCGTCTCTCTCTCTCTCTCTCTCTCTCTCTCTCTCTCTCTCTCTCTCTCTCTCTCTCTCTCTCTCTCTCTCTCTCTCTCTCTCTCTCTCTCTCTCTCTCTCTCTCTCTCTCTCTCTCTCTCTCTCTCTCTCTCTCTCTCTCTCTCTCTCTCTCTCTCTCTCTCTCTCTCTCTCTCTCTCTCTCTCTCTCTCTCTCTCTCTCTCTCTCTCTCTCTCTCTCTCTCTCTCTCTCTCTCTCTCTCTCTCTCTCTCTCTCTCTCTCTCTCTCTCTCTCTCTCTCTCTCTCTCTCTCTCTCTCTCTCTCTCTCTCTCTCTCTCTCTCTCTCTCTCTCTCTCTCTCTCTCTCTCTCTCTCTCTCTCTCTCTCTCTCTCTCTCTCTCTCTCTCTCTCTCTCTCTCTCTCTCTCTCCCCCCCCCCCCCCCCCCCCCCCCCCCCCCCCCCCCCCCCCCCCCCCCCCCCCCCCCCCCCCCCCCCCCCCCCCCCCCCCCCCCCCCCCCCCCCCCCCCCCCCCCCCCCCCCCCCCCCCCCCCCCCCCCCCCCCCCCCCCCCCCCCCCCCCCCCCCCCCCCCCCCCCCCCCCCCCCCCCCCCCCCCCCCCCCCCCCCCCCCCCCCCCCCCCCCCCCCCCCCCCCCCCCCCCCCCCCCCCCCCCCCCCCCCCCCCCCCCCCCCCCCCCCCCCCCCCCCCCCCCCCTCTCTCTCTCTCTCTCTCTCTCTCTCTCTCTCTCTCTCTCTCTCTCTCTCTCTCTCTCTCTCTCTCTCTCTCTCTCTCTCTCTCTCTCTCTCTCTCTCTCTCTCTCTCTCTCTCTCTCTCTCTCTCTCTCTCTCTCTCTCTCTCTCTCTCTCTCTCTCTCTCTCTCTCTCTCTCTCTCTCTCTCTCTCTCTCTCTCTCTCTCTCTCTCTCTCTCTCTCTCTCTCTCTCTCTCTCTCTCTCTCTCTCTCTCTCTCTCTCTCTCTCTCTCTCTCTCTCTCTCTCTCTCTCTCTCTCTCTCTCTCTCTCTCTCTCTCTCTCTCTCTCTCTCTCTCTCTCTCTCTCTCTCTCTCTCTCTCTCTCTCTCTCTCTCTCTCTCTCTCTCTCTCTCTCTCTCTCTCTCTCTCTCTCTCTCTCTCTCTCTCTCTCTCTCTCTCTCTCTCTCTCTCTCTCTCTATCTATATATATATATATATATATATATATATATATATATATATATATATATATATATATATATATATATATATATATATATATATATATATATATATATATATATATATATATATATATATATATATATATATATATATATATATATATATATATATATATATATATATATATATATATATATATATATATATATATATATATATATATATATATATATATATATATATATATATATATATATATATATATTATTCTATATATTATTGATCAGGTCGGCCACACTAGTTGATTTGGACTATATGTCTGTCTGTCTGTCTGTCTGTCTGTCTGTATGTTGTTCATCGGTGTTTTAAGAAATTTTGTAGTTATCTAGCTCAAGCCTGGTATGGAAGCAAGTTTTGGTACTAGCCCTATAGAATATTTATGAAAACATGTCATGTTTTCATTTAGGTATAGCCTCTCTATAAACCCAGTTTTGGGTTTTTGCGTGAAGAAAATCATTTATTACAGTTAACATTTACTTCAAATTTTAAATTGCGGCATCATAGAATGAATACTTCACATTGCAGAGATAGCCCTATTTTTCGGGTATTACAAATTATGACTTTTTGTACATGGTTGGAATATATAACTACTATACGATTTGAAATTTTGGTGGGAAGTGTATTGAAGATTCTTTTTTTGTCTTCTGAAATATGTATAATTAAATATTTACAACTATTGCCTACCTAGGAGAGTCGAAATATCTAGATTTTATGGCTATTTCTCTTATATTCTCTGAGACTTGTTCGTGCAACTATTCAGCTGCTTCTACTTGTTACATACAAGTATATTTTCACAAACCTAATATATGCCTTATGGGTACTAGGTACGAGTATAAAACATGAACACACTTTAATTCAAGTCATGTGTGATATAAAATAACCAATTTTTCTTGGCAGTATATGTATATTAGTTTAAGTAAGTTTTTTTTTTTTTTTAATGCATATTACATACAAGTATTGTATATTTATACTTTCATATATCTGGTTGATACGACACATTTCTTGAAATAACGAAAATTTTGGAATCTTAAAGTCCATGTTTATGCGATATTTTCAACATCATGCAATGCGCTGAAAGCTACCTTCTCAACCAGATATGTGAAGCGATGTGGCAACATATATCAGCAAAAGTACTTATTAAAATTTAAAAAAACAAGAAAAAACGTTAACTTCGGTTGAACTGAAGCTCTAATACCATTCGCACGAAACTTTAAATAGTATTGTAATACATAAAAGTGGGGGTTTAAATAGGGGGTGGTACACGCTTACTAGTAGATGTGTATGAAGCGATGTAGTAGATGTGTAAGATGCCGCCATATCGAATTTCAAGTTGATATTGACGTTTTCCATACAAATGCATAAAAGTGAACTGTGGGTTTATATGGGACTACCTCAAAAAGTGGGCGGGACACGTCCCTTTGTATATGTATATGAAGCGGTTGTCCATTAAAATCCACAAAATCAAATTGCAAGCTAATATTGATCTAAACGAAGGATTTTTTCATAAAAAACTCAAAATTGCACAGTGGGTTTGTATGGGGGCTACCTCAAAAAGTGGGCGGACCACGCCCAATTGTCTATGTGTGTTTAGCGGCTGTCTCTCAAAAGGCACCACATTGCATTTCAACCTAATATAGACTTAAATAAAGAAGTTTTCTTACAAAAAGTCAAAAGTGGACCATAGGTTTGTATGGGAGCTATCCTAAATAGTGGGCGGGCCACGCCAGTTAGTCTATGTATGTTAAGCGGTTGACCATAAAAAGGCACCAGAATGCATTTCAACCTAATATAGACTTTAATAAAGAAGTTTTCTTACAAAAAGTCAAAAGTGCGCAGTAGGTTTGTATGGGAGCTACCCCAAATAGTAGGCGTGGCAGGTCAATCTTGATACTCTATTAAACTACAATAAAAAAAAGTATATGTGCAAAATTTTAAGTGGATAGCATAAAAATTGGTCCCCAAAAAATGCGCAGCAACATACAGACAGACACATGGACAGACGGATAGACGGACAGACTGGTCGACAGACAGACGGACATGGCTAGATCGATTCGTCTCGTCGAGCTGATCAAGAATATATATATATATATATATATATATATATATATATATATATACTTTATGGGGTCTACGATGGCTCCTTTAATGCGTTACAAACTTTCAGACAAACTGATAATACCATTTCACACTATGTGTGAATGGTATAATAGACATCATATAAAATGTACGAGTATTTACCTTTTTATATTTTTCCAGTAAATGTTTAGACAGCTATTAAACTCATAGCAATTGATAGGACTCTGTGCAGAACATTCTCTGATTTTTCGCTTTATTTTTTAACAGGTTTGGTGTTCGAGTACCACCGACGAAACGAATCTATTGCAAATGGAGAAGGATCCACATTCACCATCCGAATATCGTGTCATTGGAACACTTTCAAATATGAAAGAATTTGCCGAGGTCTTCCAGTGCAAGATGGGCAAACGGATGAATCCGGCTGATAAATGTGAAGTATGGTAAAACATTTTCATAGTGTTTTAAGTACGAGTATGTTTTTTATAATACATACAACATTGAGTGTGGGCGTTAGGCTTGGCACGGTTAGATTGGATATGTTTTGTGTTGAGTTCAGTGAAACGAAGAAGACAATTCAATGCATAAATAAAACACTATTACATACATAGGTACATACAATATTTAACAAAAAAAAAAAAAAAATATATATATAAAAAAAATATATGTTCTTATTCTCGTACATACATACATACATATATACTAAATATGAAAAATAATTTTACATAGATACAGAATGTATCTATACATACATTCAATAAACATAGCCAGCGGGACTTTTTAGAAGCACTTCGATTTGTATAAGAATAAAAGGATTTCTTAGATTAGAGTGTGTGAAATAATAAAAGGAAGCATTTATTCTTAACTCATTTTAAAAGAATGTAAATGGAAGTAGATGCTTCTCAATACCATCCCAAAGAATAGTAAAACGAAAGTAATTGAACGCAGTTTACAACAAAAGCATTAGACATGAAAAGCATATATTGTAAAAGAATACTTCTGTAGCCGGGACAAACACAGATTATACTCGTAAGAAAACCTAGACTTCATGTGCTTCCAGCATCAAAAGAATACTTTAAGTTGGGCTTCTGGAATACTTCAAAGTCCATAGTATATATATGTATATTTTTTTTTTTTCGATATCAAACTACTATTTGCCAATGTGTACTCGCATTTGTTTTTGTGTGTGCATGTGTGTGTACGTGTGTGTGTGTGTGTAAGCATATATAGAAGGAAGTCATTGTGCCTAATATATAACCAAAAAAAAAAAAAAAACAAAACAAAACAAAAAGGAGAGTAATAAAAAATTAAATTTAAAATATATTTATTAATTGTATTAAATGTAAATGTCCTGAAACTATATATGTGTTAGTGTGCGTGTGTGTGTAAATTATTGAAAAAAAAAATAATAATTGTAATTATTATTATAGCTTTTGAGTAGAGTCTAATATATAATTTAAAGGAGAAGCTGAAACAAAAACTTGTCCAAATCAACTAATTGAAACAAGCAACTAAATGTGTTATTTAATTACATCATACAAATATACTATATATGTAGGTGTAATATTTGTAATATGCTATTTAGATATCACATCAAATCGACATTTTATGAAAATTGATAATGAGATCTCATTTCTGTTAAAATGTTTTTGCAAAAAAAAAAAAAAAAAAACAAAACAAAAAAAAAAATAAACAATTTGATTTGATATCGTAATTCACTGCTAAATGTGAATCTGTTTGAAAGTTGAAGAAATAAATTAATAAAACTATAGTTCATATCTAACTAGAGTTTGGTCTTCACGGGAAATTTTTAAAATTATTGCGTATAAAATTTTTTAATAATTTTTTGATTGAGCTGTTTTGAGACTCTACTCAAAACTGAACATAAAAGTGACTTAAAATTTGTATAATTTTGACTTAGTACTTTTTATAAACATGGCGAATACTGACAAAATTCAAACACGAAAATTCTCGAGACCAAACTCTTTATCTAAAAGTACGAGGGGTACAATTCATATTTCGGGAATAGCAAATAATAATAAACATTTGTAAATGGAAATGGCTTCATTGTTTTTCAAAATATTCCCCTTGATGATCAATACATTTCTGCAAACTTTCTCAAACCATTTGTCATAGCAGTTTTTCCATTCCTCTTGAGACACCACCCAAAACATGGTTTTTGAACGCTTCAACTGCTTCTTCGGCGCTCGTAAATCGTTGACCACGCAGTTTACCTTTGATACTCGGGAACAAGAAGGAGTCATTGGCTGCCAAATCAGTACTGTACGGAGGATGAGTCATTAATTCGATGTTTTGACTGCTCAAAAATGCACTTGTTTGACGAGATGTGTAAGAGCTCGCATTGTCATGATGGAGAATGATTTGTCTTTGACGGTTGGTTTTACGAATTTCTCCGAAGACTTATGACAAACAAATATTCGTGTACCACTCAGCATTGACCGTCCTACGTTGCTCAAGCGGAACAGTGGCCACATGACCCATTCGGCCGAAGAAACAGGCGATCGATCATTTGCTTCGCTGTGCTTCTTCCACGAACAAATTTTGTTGGATTTGACTCCTCTTGGAATACCCACACGACGGTCGATTGCTGTTTTGTTTCCGGCTCATACGCATATATTCATGATTCGTCACCTGTAACGATTTTATACGCGTCTTTTGAAGCACCACGGTCGAACTTTTTAATCATTTCCTTACACCAATCGACGCAAGCCTTTTTTTGAGCGATTGTTAAATTATGGGGTATCCAACGAGAGCAAATTTTATTTACAACTAAGTGTTCATGCAAAATCGAATGTATTGAAGTGGAACTAATGTGCAAGGATGCCTATATCTCACGATATGTCACATGACGACCTTGCATTATCAGTTCACGCACTGCATCGATGTTTTTGGGCACTACAAACGATTTTGGACGATCTTCACGGAATTCGTCGGCGACCGAACTACGACCACGATTGAATTCACTATACCAGCGATATATATTGTGGTTTTTGATGGTGCTTTGTTGCCATACAAAGTACTGAGTTCAT
>JAWNNQ010001545.1:230000-267790 GCA_035044765.1 Leucophenga montana
AGTGAGCTTCTTACAAACAGACTTAGGCATAGGAAACTGAATGATAAAGTACAAATTTTCCTTACTTTGTAAAACCTTAATTTAGATACTTCCATTATTTCTACAATTGATATATTGGTAGAGTGCTCATTGATGATTTTGTTTAAATCGTCTGTGTCCAAAATTATTGGATTAACCAAATTTAGAGTAGCCAGTGCTATAGAAATTGTGACTGTTTGGAGTTCAAAAATAATGATTCTATTTCTAGCCAGCACTGTTTCATATAGGTGGCCTGTGTCTGTTTTACTTTTTTGTGAAACATTTACTATATTAAATATTTGTCGTGTCGTTTCCAAAATCTTTTGCTGAATATGGGTATTAATTTCAAATTGTTTGTTATTCGAGTCAATCAGTATTTCCTGCTGTATTCTTAGTCTGTGGTAATCATCGAAGTCTGGGGTACCGGCCACAACCTTCAGTGCAGTACCCAATACCCAAAATTCAAGCTTCTAGCCTGACGGTGGTGCAGTTCGACCACCCGTAGCAGAGTCTCTATATGTGTAACATCTGATTCCAATAATTTTCACATATGCGATTGTGAGAAAAAATCCAACATATTTTGTATCATCATTCATAATGGAGTACATTGTCAAATTAGTGACATGAGTCAGATAATCGTATTGCTCCCGTCCATGATCAGAATATAATTTGAGTTCGTGTAATCGGTGAGTCACTCTATTAGAGTAGTCCCCAATAAGGATATTATTGTTACTATCCTGCAATAGAAAGGGAAACTGTTGAGTTTTTTTGTTGGTCAATGGAATGGTTGCGGAGGTTGTCCTTATGAACCCTCCTCCCCTTTATAAGAATGGTGGTGCCAAGGTCTTTTTCAACCGTTTCCTCTACAAACAAAGTTGAGAGTTTATTGCCTAGTCGTTTATTTATCTTTACCAAAACCTTGTCAACGTTGTATGTTTTATTTTGTCGTTCTTTGTTATGAAATTCGCAATTAGTATTTTGAGCATTCTCAATTTGGGCTCGCACTATTTCCGTGAGTTTTGTTGAATTGGAGTGCAGTATTTCTATTGGTTTTTTATTTGTGACAGTATGAATCGACCTATTATATTCTTTAGTTGCCAACAGAATTAAATCTGTGGTGTCACTAAGACTCTTTTCAAGTTTCAAACACCTAGCTATTTCCGTCAAGGTGCTATGGAATCTTTCAACCTGCCCATTTGAAGAACTGTGCAATGGTGGGGCATTTACGATCTCTATATTACCATGATCCAATAGTATGGATTTATCGTTTGGGATTTAAGCGATTTTTCATTATCGCAGTATATTACCCTGACATTTGGGAAAAAAATAATTAGCTGCAAAATTGGTGTTGAAGGACAGCGACTCGTTAGGGTCTGAAAATGCCCTCTTTTTATTATTCACCAATTTACTAAATTTCCCTTGGACTGATGAAGGAATTTCTCCGCTTCTAAATTCCATAAAATTAACATTCTTACATTCATGAAACACCAATTTTTCGTTTCCGAAATCGTGTTTCAACGTTTCTTTACTTAAATATATTTGGGCATTGATCTGATTCAACAAATCGAGGCCAATGATACCGTCAAACGTTTCAATATTAGGTAGTACAAAAAAGTCTGCGCTTACGCCAAATATCCTGATTTGGTATTTGTTTCCGACAAGGCTATTACCGTGCAAGGACTTAACAAGGAAAGGTGTGGATGCTGGGCTAGCCCCGCCTGGTTCCGGCATAGGTGTCACATAGTTCTTTGAAGCGCCCATGTCCACTAATAGCTTTCGGGAGTAGGGATTTTCCCCTAAAAAATTAAGGTGTTCCTCCTCATAGCCCTGAATCTGATCTTCACTTTGTTATCGTCCATTTTGTCAGTTTTGTCGTTGACTTTGTTTTTTTTTATTTTTATTTTATTCTACGCGTTTTTACTTATTTCACGCTGCATATTTTTTCGAATAAGATTTTACCGTGTTATTCGAACACCTTTACTTAACCGCTCTCGAAACTCTTTCACGTGCGGGCAGTGCGGACAGTAATAAATTTTAATAAATTTAGTAACTTTGTTTATTGAAGTGAGTCTTAAAACTAAACTTATGCTCTATTCTTAAATCTAAGATTTTCAACTGCTACTGCGATCACTGTGACATATCTTCACTATAATTTTTTGGGACTAATTCCATACTTCAGGAAACCTCAATCAGTTTCTGGAATATCTCCTTTGTGGTGCCATTTTGTAGATTGTCTTAAAATGGGACAAAAATTCATTTGAAATTGTGGTAGATAGTTGGAATCATTGGGCTCCCGTAACAGAATATGGGCTCCTTACAAAGATCTTTGGAATGGACGCAATTAATTTTTATTAAAAAATATATTTTCTACTTCTAGATCAAAATCAAAATGTTCTTTCTTTACTTTCAAACTCGTCCTCATCTCCATATGTCCGGTCTGCAACTTCAAATGTTGGCAACTTTAAAAGTGCAATAACTTCTTTTGGCAGTTTGTGTGCTTTTGAAGTCTTTCTTGAAACGTTGCTTGATAAATAAGGATCAGAAGAATCCGAAGCACGGTGGAATACGTCTGTTAAGTTGTTGAGTCAGCTGTTTTTCCTGTCATGTAATATCCTATCACACTTTTAGTATTTGTTTTGCGAGCCACAGATGCGTTTTCGCCTAAGCAATCTACAGGAAGTACAGATGACTCAATAATCTGTGCACCGTGAACTAAAATTTTGTGGACCGTAGCGGTCATTGGGTACCACGGATATTTCGTCAAATGCAAATGAAGCGTCTCTTCACAAAATTTTTAGAATTTAATCGAACAAATTTCATATTCGCATGATATAACTATTAAAATTATATATAGTTTGTTTAATAGCTCTTCATCGATTTACAATATAGAGGCAAATAATGGAACATTTGAAAATGCCCTTCGCGCCGTATTGGTATCGTTAGAATTTCCAGAACCTTTCTGCCTTGGATTGTTTATATGTAACCCCATTTCAGACCAAAGTTTTCTTTCAATGTCCTTTTTGCGTATCAGCATTGTGTCTTTGTCAAAAGCTGGACTGATTCGACATTTCTGAAGACCGACGCGATATGAAATATTCAGAACGAACTCCAAAAACCGAATCCATGCGTGGAGAGGACTAATTCCATACTGAAAAGTATTCGGTTTTGACTAGAACTATTGACTGTTGACTGTTGACGTCCGTTTCTTTTAACAAAGTCCTTTGGCCTAGCACCGCAAATTGAACATGATTGTGTTGATTTAGTGTCTGTTAAAGTATTTGGTCCGCCTCATAAAAAAATGGCTTTAGGTGTTTTATTTGAGCATCTAAAAGTGCTTTTGAATTCAAAATCTGATCCCGACTTTCTTTAGTCAACACTATTTTTAGCGGCCTGCAATATTTAACGGATTGTGGGTACCGGTTTCTCCAAATAATTCGCCCATGTTGATCCACCATTTGGAGTGGAATTATTGTTGTAACAAACAAAGATTGGTCCAGGCTATTTGGTTCGGTTTGTTTATAAACGCTCTGGCCGGTTGAACCGTCAAAACCATAGCTTACTGTTAGCTTTAATTTGTTTATATCAATAAATTGTTTAAGAACTGGCTTTTGATATAAAATTATCCGAGATGCAGTATGGTCAAGTAAATTCTGCAGCGGCAGTTCGGCAACAGTTTCTGAGACGCTTATATCTATAGGCCGGAACTTTTCCTTAGCCTCCTTCACCTTTTCGTAGCTCGGATATATATTGGAATTCTTTTCAAGATTCTTTAAACGTATCTTATTATATTGCTGCTTGGGAAATGAATTTTCTATAATAAATGCTAAGGCCTCATTCAGGTGATAATGGTAGTGGTTCTTTCAATGAAAGCTGTTCCGTTAATTTTGAATTGTCTGTCTATCTCTACCATTTGTCTTCTTAGCAGACATAGCAGCTGCATGAATAAGGAAATGAGTTGAATTTTCTTTTGAAAGTTCGGGAGCCAATTTGCTTTTTTGACGTGAACTTCCTTCGTCATAAGATAGAGGAGGCCGTCTACCTTTATTGCCACTACTATCATTTTTGAATAAAATGTTATATCTGATGAAAGCCAGCTAACATTTTGTTCTTTAAACCGTCGAACATTTCTTTGGGCTTTATTCAGCAGGCTTACGCGTACTATGCTCCATCGATTTCAACTTGTGAGTACTGGTTTCGTCGGTTTAAAAGTGGTGATTTTGATACGGAGGACCAAAAAACGTCCGGGCCAGCCTAAAAAGTTTGAAGATGAGGAATTGGAAGCATTACTCGACGAAGATCCATGTCAAACCCTTCAAGAATTGTCAGAATCATTGGGAGTTGACTTGTCAACAGTTGGCAAATGCCTCGAAGCCATGGTAATGATTCAAAAGCAAGGAAATTGGGTGCCGTACGAATTGAAGCCAAGAGACGTCGAAAGGAGATTTTTCATTTGCGAACAGCTGCTTCAACGCCGAATATTCATGGTGCCAAGCTCATTCTCTGTATTTGGTGGGAACAGAAAGCTGCTGCAACCAAACCAAACCATCACTGGTGAACGTTACCAACAACAATTCATGCAATTGAGCCGAGCATTGAAGCAAATACGGCCGGAATTTGCCAAAATGCACGACGAGGTGGTTTTTAAACATGACAACGCTCGGCCACATGTTGCAAGATTCGTCAAGGAAACGTTGGATGCGTTGAATTGGGATATGCTACCCCACCCGCCTTATAACCCAGACATAGCCCCTTCTGACTACCACTTGTTCAGTACGATGACCCACGCCCTGGCGGAGCAGCGCTTTACTTCTTACAAGGATTCCAAAAAAAATGGGTCGATTCGTGGATTGCCTCAAAAGACGAGTCTTTCTTCCAACGCGGATTACAAATATATTATTCAAAGTATTGTCCAATTTTCGGATAAAAGCTCGGAACAACGACTTGTCTTTTGAGACAATCCAGTCATTGACCCATTTTTTGGATTGTTCATATGAAGTGAACTTCTGCTGCGACAGGCCATGTATCATCAACCGGAATAAGAACCATTTCATCGTTTCCAAGTAGGTCTTGACCGGTTTTGCAATAGCTTAGTAGGTCTTGGCCGAGCGTTGTCATGCTGCACAATTACTTTGTCGTGCCTTTCTTCGTATTTCTGCCGTTTTTGCTTCAGTTCGCGGCTAAAACGCACAAGTTGAGTTCGATAGCGTTTCCCGAGATCGTTTCATTCTGTTTGAGCAGCTGGTAATAGATAACGCCGCGCTGGTCGCACCAAATACAAAGCCTAAGCTTCATGCCATGAATATTCGGCTTTGCGAAGGATGTTGATGACTGTCCTGGCAAAACCCATGACTTTTTGCGTTTGGGGTTGTCGTAATGGATTTACTTTTCATCGCCAGTCACAATGCGATGCAAAACACCCTTTCTTTTTTGGCTTTCGAGGAGTTGTTCACAAGCGAAAAATCGCCTTTCAACTGGTATGGCACACAATTTCCTTGGTTTTGAATCAGTCCCATGGCTTTTAGACGTTTGCTGACTGTCGACTCATCCACTGCCAATGATTCCAACAACTCCTGAAGCGTTTGGTATTGGTTCCAATTCTTCGTCTTCAAACTTTTTGGGTTGACCCGACCGTTTTTTATCTTCGAGCTCAAAATCACCACTTTTAAAGCGACCAAACCACCTCCGACACGATTGATCCAATAGAGTAGAGTTGCCCAAGAAGAGAGCTTGCTAACTCGCCAGAGGGTAATGAGTAGCATGGCAAGGGGTGTTGTGCGGTTAAAGGGAACTTACTCGTATATGTAGGCAATTGCACAGCTTTTGCTTTTCTGCACTCATTTTTATTAGGTTTATTCAAAACAATTTAATTCGAACTAACCGGCATGCAGACACCACTCTTGAAGAAAAGACAACCATAGTACGAAAAGAAAGATAAAGAGAAGAAGAAAGAGAATGCGAAAAACGAAACATGCGGCTACCTCATCGCAAGCAACGACTACACCATGGTTTCTTCCATAGTGTGGTCACTGTCCGTCGCACCGGGGGCCCGAAGTCAGTCGGCTTTTCACGCAGACACGAGCTTACCGCTCTCTTCTCACTTTCATTTGTTACGCACACTATCAAACGCAATCTTTGTTTCCCCTTTACCCCTACCCCGGCACACCACGCACCAATCTAATACGAGCAAGCAGTGTGCTCGTATTAGCAATGTGCTCGTATTAGCACATTTGGGCATCGCTAAGATAGAGCATGCTCGCCGTAAACTTTCACTAAGATTCGATGATGTATATATATATATATATATATATATTAGGGTCTCCGTTATTTACCAATTTGGTTTTAGACTTTGAGCCGCCGCCTCAGTTTTTAGTTTATGACCTAAAAAGAAACAATAGACCCATATAAGCCCTTTATATTGATGTTAAATTGTGCCACATTGACGATACATTTCCCATGGAAATAACATGGGGTTTTTGTACTTTTTACAATTAATGATTGATTTGATTTATAAATTATTCATATTGAACTGTTTGTAGTAGCCCAAATACAATTCCTCCGCCCATTTTTTGGTTTTAGTGAGAAAAACTTCTTTAGTTAAATCAATGTCAACTTTGTATTCTATCTTGCGTTTTTTACTGGGCCTGTGTGTTCGGGCCTCGTTTTGCTTGTTACATACATTTGCACAAAGTTATTATACCCCAGTCCGATTTTTATACCATGTACGTAAAGCACAGGGTATAAAAATCATTGCTAAGAAATATACTTGAAAACATTTGGTGATTCGTTAGAATAGGCGGTATTAAACAATTCTTGTCAAAATATGCTGACTACAACCATAAGCTATTCTATTCGTTCGGGTGCTGTGCCGTAATCTGCTAACTCGTTCATTGTTTTAACAAGTTTATATATATGTACATATTTGGTCATCAAAATTTCAGGAACGTCAACACAAGTCAGCCTGCAAACGTCAACGACAGAGCATTCATTTATTTAATTATAAGTCACAAAAATAAATGTTTAAATGACCAATTGTTGTTCTGGCAACAACAATCACAATAAAAGCCAATCATAATAACAATAGCTAACAGTGGCCAAAAAAAAGTGAGTATTTAGCATTTAATTTCCATATGTAAATCATGGGTGAGTAATTAAGTAAATGAATTGTTTTAGCTCTTGCGCCAGTGGCACTTGACTGTCTGCGTGAGTTTTGCATATCCTTGCAAATCCTTTTGCGTCCAGTTTCCTTGGACGCTCCTCTATGTATGTGAATGTGTTTACTTGTGCTTTGGCTTAAATTAACATAAATAAATACATGGCATACATACAATATTGTTATGCATACATGCATGTATGTCAGTGTCTGGATTAGTACTGGATACACAAGCATACTCATAAACATTGACATTATGCAGAGAAAGTCAGCAATGTTTTATGATGGGCAATACCTCACAGCACACATACTTAATTCAAATTGTCAACAATTTATTAAAAGCGCTGCATTATGTTTTTTTGTATACCCTATACCCTATACTCTATACCCTATAACCATATGGTGACAGGGTATATTACGTTTTTGCAAATGTGTATAACAACTAGAAAAAGGCGTGGTAGACTCCATACGTATATATACTATTCTTGATCAGCATCAAAAGTGGTTTGACTGTCCGTCCGACTGTCAGTTTGAACGAACAGATCTTCAGATCTTGGCGACAATAAGAAATAAAGTCTGCAAGTTTGGATATTTAGACTATCTTACTATATAAAAAGTGAATAAATGAAAGGGGTTGGCAAGTTCGTTGCATTCCATTTTTGAGTTTTGTGAATGAAAAAAAGAAAAACAAATTTGTTTTTGTTAATTAGAATAGAAACGAAAAATTTTGTGTCTTACGTCAATCCTATTAAACTATATACACCATAAATAAAGATCAAGCCACTATATAGTCTCCATATAAATCTATTGTTGAAGCAAGGGGCCTTATGCATAATACAGAGTGTTTCGAAGTTGACAGCATCGTTTCTTGTTTTTTTATTCTTTTGTTATCTTTTTAACGTACTACTAAAGATGAGAGCGTGCTTGATTTTTTAGGCACGGCCTAACACGAACCCGAAGTTCCTATTGACAAACATGCATGCGACCGGTCGAACAAATTTTGGCAAAGACACGCTCTGCACGAGCACTAAATTTGTGCTCAGCACGCACGCGCAGACACGAAAAAGCATGGAAATACATGAAAATATAAAAATAAAAATGTATAACCCGCCAACTTTGGGTTAAAAAGTACTATATTTATAGAACTGTAAGTAATACCAAAATCAGAATCAATAGTATCACCTACGATTGAAACAATAAATCACTCAAATGACCATCGTGACTCCTCTTGCTGAACTAACAACTTAATTTTCAATGACCCTGCGACATATTTCGGCTGGTATGTCAGCAAAGGCTGCTTTTAGTTGGGTTTGGGGTCAACAATAGTTTTGGGACCGTTGCTGTAAAACAATCGATTTAACATAAACCCAAGAAAATAATCTTATGGTGTTAAATCACATGATCATGGGTCACATGGTGGTGGGTCTTCTGGATAAGAAGAGTAAAATACATTCGAATTACAATTTTAATTTGGACAATTTCCAAATATTGTGACAACGTGAATTCATTCAACTTGAAACAACAACAGAACACAAATGACAATAGATATCAACAAACAGATGTTGAAATTTTCACATTTGGATCGATAAACTTGTCATGCCTATGTTATACGATTTTTTTGTGCTAAACTTTTGTATTACTACTCAGTATGGAGGCCTATTTGGAAGGATCAATATTAACTCAAATTTCGATATAGATTCTGGACACATGTTTTATTTTTGTTGGAGTTAATCGCCTATACCAACCAAAATGAATTGTCCCATTAAAACTCACAATCCGCTTTTTAGGACTTCATAAAACAAATTTTTATACCAATCACACATAGTGTGAAATGATATTATGAGTTTGTCTGAAAGTTTGTAACGCATTAAGGGAGGCAGTGTTGACTCCAGAAAATATATACTTGCATGTTCTCGATCAGTTCAACGAGATGAGTCGATCTACTTAGTTGTGTCCGTCTCTTTGTTTGTCTATCTGTGTGTTGCTCCGCATATGTTTATATCAATTTTGGAGATACTTGGCCGAATAAGCCTTACTATGCTATTAACCTTTACTCTGCTATTCACGAGGATCGTATTGAGTCAGTACAAAAACAGTTTATTCTCTTTGCTCTTAGCAGTCTCAATTGGGATTCCGAAATAAATCTTCCACCCTATCATTACAGGTTAAAATTAATTGATCTTACAACCTTCTTATCAGGCCGATTAATGCTCTCTGTTGCTTTTCTTCATAAAATTATTATTGGTGAAATTGAGTTCTCCCTACTTGTTTCAGTTCATATCACTAAATGCACCCATTCGCCAAACTCGTCGCGTCGTGCCAATAAAGTTTCTCTTTTGACGAACAAATTACGCGTTCAACTACTACGATCTCTTTGTTCAATCTTCAATAAATTTTCGCCCTATTTCTCTTTTAGATCGTCCTTGAAATATGTAAAAAACTCTGTCCCTGACAAATCACTATTCAATAAATTTGTAAACTTCATTTAGCAACTTCCATTTCCAAACAAAAATTCATCCAACGGGCCTTAGTGTCCGCAACTTCCTTTTTCTAGTTTTGAGTCAGTTTATTTAATTTATAAACTTGATTGCTTAAACGATTATTTTATATAAGTAGATGTAATTTAAAATAAATAAATAAAATTCCAGTCTGGAGACTTATTTTGGCCCTGAGCAGATATATTGAAGTATTAATATCAACACGCAAACCCACCGCCCACTTTTGGGTTTTTGTTTGAAAACTTATTTATCACAGCTGATTTTTAGTAGAGTAGTGCATAAGTTTTTCACATGGGTGGCTGCTAGACAATGTCCTGTTAGAATGCCTATCAATAATCTGCGGTCTCTCTTTTGGAGCAGGTTGTGCGAGAGTTTTTTGTTTCGTTCTTTTTTTACATTTTCTGTACATGAGGTGTTCTTCCACCATTAGTCAAGGCGTGCTCTTCCAGCTCTTATTCTCGCGGTAGCCCGATGTCTTCTTTTGGTATACTATCCGCCATTTCATTACCATCTTTGCCCCGATGGCTGGCAATCCAAATGTGTATCTTTATTGGAAGCGGTCAAATTACGATTCTTTGGCAAACGGCTCAAGCAGCACACAAACGTCCGTTAGGACACCTATCCTCCGGGTAGGCCACATAATCTCCGTAGTGAGCAAATTGTGAGAAGGTAACCACTCCCCTTAATTAGAGGTTGGTGAGCACAGCTTGGACGCTGATAGTACCGTTCGTGCTAAACGACGAAGAATCTGATATCAATGGATACAGCGTCTTTAGGTGTGTTCGAGAGAAAGATACTTCGTAGGATTTTTGGTCCCTTAGAGTTCGAGTCGAGTTTAGGACCAGTATGAACTACGAGCTGTACTGCACTGGGCTGGTCACCTCATCTGGATGAACTTCGAAGCTCCAGCACTTAAGGTTTACGACGGAAACCTGAACTTGATTGGTGAACGGCGTCAGAGAGGACGTCCGAGCTTAAGATGGCAAGATCAGGTCTATGATGACCAGAAGAAACTCCGGATTGCCAGCGACTGGCTACCGTCACTAAACTACACCGAATGCTGCGCTTTCCTACGTGTGGCCCTGACCGATAGATGGTTGTTGAGACCGATAGACGGTTGTATATCTCTTAATGTGCGGTCCATAATTCAGCTGAGAGTCGATGGATATTTGCCCGAGATAATTATGCTTATGTCGTCACATATGCAGTTGTGTTGGGAGCATTGTTCGTTTACCACTAGTTTCTTAATAGTAGTGACAGCTGTGTGGCTCCTCACTCTGCTTGGACTCTTCTACAACTCAGCAGGTTACGTATCCAGAAGCACATTGTCGTGTGATGTGCTATTGCTTGTAAATTTCGCATTATCATTTCCGTTAACTCATTATTAAATACGTTTGAGAAGTCTAGTAACGATCCGAGTGCGGTGACCAGTCCAGTGAAGCCGCTGGAATTTTAAGCGCTCGAATGTGACAACCTCATCATACAGACCATACAGCTAATACAGCTCGTAATTCATACTGGTTCTAACCTCGACACGAACTATAAGAGGGCCAAAAATCGTACAGTGAATCTTTCTCTCGAACACTCCCAAACACGCTGTATCCGAGGATGTCAGAGTCCATGCTTCTGCGCCATACAGCAGAACCGGGATTATTGATGACTTAAAGATTTTTAACTTCATACTTCGAGAGAGGGCTCTACTTCTAATTTGCTTACTGACCCCAAAGTGGCAGCAATTAGAAAGCGTGATACTTCGTCTGATCTCTAGACTGACGTTGTTAATACTTGTTAGTGACTTTATATACCCCCTAGGTATACCCACATACCGTCCAAGATGCGCTGATGGTTTGCGAGTGGACACCAAGTACTTCGTCTTGTCTTCGTTCAAACGGCTGACAGCACCGACAGTTCAGTTACCACGAAGTACTATCCATATATTTCTAACAAGTAGTAGTTGGTTCCAGAGTTGCCTGCAGTGGAATATCAAAAATCGGGACCATACGTATTTAATTACTTCTAATGTAGAGTATACAAAAGAGTCAGAAATTTAGCCCCATATAAATGTTCGCTCCCGTTTCCTCTATTAAGGATGAAATTTTCAAAAATTGGAGAAACACATGCCTAATTGTTTGTTTTGTGTTATGTAGAAAACTATTTTATTGAGGATCAACAAAAAGCAAAAAATGATGTTCTTCATACACTTCCATCCAGTTTACCTCCATAACTTTGGCATTTTCCAAACACGTGTTGCGAACACATATAGAGCTTACAGACGATCGACTGATGGGGTGAATTTTCTTATCCTAGGACTTACACCATAAATGGAAACAACTATCCAGAAATGATCTCTATTGCATAAGCGATTTGGCAGTGTGTTGATTATATATATATTCTTCAAAATGCATGTGAAAAGTAGAAGCATGGAGGATAAATATAGAGTTTATAATGAGCGAAAAATGGAATGGAGCAAATAGTGAAAACCATTTGAGCCACATAAGCACTGTTCAGTATATTTCCACTCTGAACCAAACCTTATGAGGCGATACTCATTATCATAATTGCACAAAATAAGAAAACAGGAGTAATTAAGAGGCAGACTGTGGGAGTGGGTAAGACGGTACATGGGTAGGGCTAGCCACGCAGTTTATGAGAATGACAAACCGTATAATTATAATTTCACTACAAACACATTGAAATAAAATCTTCAACTGACAGCTTAGAATACAGGATTAACATGGACAGACGCATGAATCAGACATAGTTGACAGACAGACAGACAGACAAGTGGTGAGATGAACGGTCAAATGGACAGCCACCCGGGCAGATGGACATGCAAATAAAATCCGCATGGCATATTAAACGCTTTTATATTTAAGGAAATAAGGAAAACGAATGCGGGCGATATAAATGCATATGAAAAACCTCATTTTAATTTTATATGAGACCCAGACATGAAAAACCAAACGATATTAACATAAACAGGATAAGGAAAAACAAAAAAAAAAAAAAAAATCAAATAAATGGAACACAACAAAAACGTTGACATTAACAGTAATTAATTTTTGTTAAATGTAGTACTTATTACACGAGGGCACTTTAGAAAGATTATAGGGACATTCGTCTAAACTCGAAAACTTTGTAAGCTTCAAAATATTTCCAGGTGGTTTGCGAAGACGTACCGTTTTGAAATCACGTAAACAAATTTGTCACTTTGGCTTGGGTTGCCTATTGTCCTTATACAATTTCTGTTCCTTATTATCCGTTTTGTAGTTAACAAAGAAAATTGGGAAAAATGTTATATCTTTAAATTAACTGATAGTCATATTATAGTTTCCCGTGGAATTAATCGCTTTATAATTTATTTATTTTCTTTTGCTGATAAGCAAGACTGAATTATCCGTGTAAATTAACGAGACTATGTACTCGTAAAATTTCTAGTGTAAATTTAACAGTTACGCGTAAATTATATCACATATAAATTTTGACACTTCTATCGCGAGTCTCGTTAATTCGATTTATATTTCGATGCCATAATTTTAATTCAAGAAAAAATTTCGAAAAGAATAATCGTATAATGTGTTATGTCATTGAGGCACAGTCTTTCTCTAATCGTAAAATACAATACAATGTAAACTAATTTGAAGATAGAAATGTTATCAAAGAAAGCTACTGAAACGGTGCCGTGGCTGTTTATACTCTTTCCTGGAGA
Source organism: Leucophenga montana (assembly GCA_035044765.1). Taxonomy (NCBI): domain Eukaryota; kingdom Metazoa; phylum Arthropoda; class Insecta; order Diptera; family Drosophilidae; genus Leucophenga; species Leucophenga montana. The sequence continues at coordinate 243,376 of JAWNNQ010001545.1, forward strand.
GCCAAGGGTGTACTAAGTTTGTGCAGATTGAGACGCGGCTGATCCTATAAAGTATGTATATACTCGATCAGTATCCAAGGTCAACTCGATATAGTTATGTTCGCGTATCCGTCCTTTTTATATTTGTATAACGAGATCTCGGAGACTATAAGCGACTACAGCCTACAAACTTGGACTTTTATATTATCCTAATATGCAGAACAAGTTCAGAAACAATTTTTGATGTCATGCCCACAACACCTACAATATGGCCACATATCCTTAAACTTCATGTATTTCAAGGTAATCCAGCAGGAAAAATTTTATTTAAATATTTTTTTTTTCAATGTTGTTTTCTTTTTTATTTATATTGTAATTTAAAAAAGAAAAACAAGTTAAAAATTTTTAATTAAAATAAATTTTTTTAAAATAAAATTATAGTTTAAACAAAAAAATTAAAAAAACACGCTTTAATAGTAATGTGAACTAAAAAGAAAAAAATAATTTTGAATAAGTTTAAAATGAGAATTAAGTGATTGACGGAAAATTAACTTTAACATAAAAAAGCGTGGGGTGCTCTGTAATATATTATTATAATAAGTTTATATTTACCAATGAAATAATCATAAGAATTAATATCAAGCACCCCACGCTTTTTTATACCATTCACACATACATAGTGTGAAATGGTATTATCAGTTTGTCTGAAAGTTTATAACGCATTAAAGGAGGCATTGTAGACCCCATAAAGTATATATATTATTGATCAGCTCGACGAGACGAGTCGATTTAGCCATGTCCGTCTGTCGATCTGTCGGTTTGTCGGTCTGTCTGTCTGTATGTTGTTGCGCATTTTTTGTGGACCAATTTGTATGCTATCCAGTTGAAATTTGGCACATACATTTACTTTTATTGCAGCTTAATAGAGTATCAAGATTGACCCGCCCACTTTTTGGGATAGCCCCCATACAATCCTAACGCCCACTTTTGACTTTTTTTATGAAAAACATTTTTATTGTAGTCAATATCAACTTAATAATTGATATGGTAACCTTTAGTGGATGGATGCTTGACATATACATTAATGGGTAGGACGCGCCCACTATTTGGGGTAGCTCCCATACAAACATACTGCCCTCTTTTGACTTTTTGTAAGAAAAATTGATACAATATATGACCCTACATACTAACATTTATGTTTACAATATATACATATGAGAATAGGTCGTTAAGTTTTTTTCACCCTTCTACCCCCACCACCTACTTTTTAATTGTTATTTTAGCATTTTTGTATGAACAGTTTTATTACCCGAGGGGTCATAAAGAAGGGCGAAGTGGAGAAGTGGAGCAGGGAGAAGGGCAGGCAGCAACGCGCCAGGTATTAACTAGTGGTTAATATATCTATAAATATATATGAACTAGAGAACACGACGTGCTACCTTTGGAGTTTTGTGAATTCTCAGGTGTATGTGAATAAAGCACAAACAATTCCTGAGCTCAAGGCCGAAGTCGAACGCGTCATTGAAAATTTCATGTGTGTTCAGAGCTACGGGGCTATTTTCCGTTCATTTAGTTGCATACATAATTGTAACAAGCTTACTTTACAATTGAATAAAACTATTAAACTCAAAAACTATTAAATTACATCGTGCACTCTTGTTGAGACACTGTATATTTGATCATCTCGTCAAGACAAGTCGGTATAGTCATGTCCTTCGGTATATCTGATAGTGTTACTGCGCAGATTTTTTAAATGATTTTTAAGATATCTGGCTGAATACCGGTATTAAAGCTCCTTTAGGTCTCTACAACTCCACCTCTAACTTTTATGTTTTTGTAAGAAAAACTTCTTCCAAACAACACACTGCCCACTTTTGTGCTTTTCTATGAAAAACTTATTTAGTTTAGTCAATATTAGCTTGAAATTCAATATGGTGGACTTTTATGACGGTCGCTTCATGTACAGGGTGCTCCATCTAGACTTTCGGTATGCCAACATTGAGTAACTGTGCCATTTATTGGCCAATATCGACATATGAGCAAGATTTATTTATTCTTTACCATTTTTTTTTAAAATTACTTTTTGAATACAATGTCGATTAAATGACCGTCTCCATACGATACGCTAAACTCAGCTCTTTTAATTAAATTTTATGTTGTTATACCATTCACCATTCACAGCCTTCCTAATAAACAATTTAAAGTTGGCTTTATCTCAAAAAATTAGCGCCAAGTCGAAAATTTGATAAACGTAAAAAGTGTTAGACGATAAGCATATTTCCTTTTTGTTTTTGTTAACTTTTTAAAGGAGGCATCGTAGACCCCATAATGTATATTTAGGCTTGATCAGCTCGACGAGATGGGGCGATCTAGACATGTCCGTATGTCTGTCTGTAAGATAATGTGCACTTGTTTTCTATAAATTTGTGTATCAGTTTTTGAAATATTTGGCTGTATTACGGTGTATAGGCTTATTTTAGTCTTAAGCAGATACAATAGATAAAGAGTAAGTGCATGATAAAACTCTATTAAGACTTTAGTTCTCTACCAAACATTTTATCATGTTTTCTCTTACACGTCTTACACGTCTTATATGTTTTTTGTGTTGCTAGAAAATTTAATTAACTCATGCTAGTATTGTGAACCTCAGTGTTAATGCTCATAAGCTGGAGTATATATGAAGCGACCGCTTTTTTGCTTTAATGGAGCACCAGAAAGAGGGCCAGATCGGGGTTATGTTATACGAAAGCGAGTAGTATTAACTAAATAGCTGAACACTGAACATAATGTTGATGATACAATAGAATGGCTCAGCATAAAAATACATGAAGCAGTTGACATTACTACACCTCTGAGAGAAACAAACAAGTTTCCAACATATCGAAACTATTCATTCATTATATTCAAACGAGATCAGAGAATTAGATGCCGAAAAAATACGGTTGCGGCGATTCTATCAGCAAACACATTACCCAAGTGTTAAAAACGCGCTAAACAGACCGGCGAAGAATGATGTTATTGGAGACTTTCTTCAAAATATTGAGCCTAATTAATAGATCGGAATGCAACCTATGGGAGTTACTAAATATTTAAAACGATCTGCCAGACGTCTTATTTTTATCAATAATTCAAACGGAAGCGGTGAGTGTGTGAGAGGTCAAGTGTGTGAGAACAGAATCTTTCGCTGGACATCTGCAGCAACAATTTACTCCATCCCAAAAGCAATAGTCGATAGTACAATAAAAACTTCTTGTCCCTCCTATCTTACCAGTTAGACTGAACGAAGTGAAACATAATTGATGCAGCCACTATGAAAGCACTTCCACAAAAATGTATTCTACTGCTGGTGCTTCTTCTAATACCTGCTTCGGGTTTGGACACTTTCCAAAACAATGGAAGTCTGCAGAGATAATTCCTAGTCTGGAAAATATGAAAAAATTGGAAAAAACATTTATTTAGAGGAAAGCTTTCACAACTTGATCAAGGCATATTTTCCGATCACCAGTTTCGGTTTCAAGTTTTTAATCGTGTGTGGCATAAAGGTATATTTTTAAAACAATTATGCTGCATATCTATATCTATTTCTTAGGTCATACCCTTGGGAAAGACAATTATGTCAGATGTGAATATACTCACTCCACTAACAAAATGATCCACTCCGCGATACCACAAGGCAGTGTACTTCATTTTATCGGTGTAATGATAGCGTCATCATTATCGTTCGCTGTATAGTCAGCCTGATCGCAAATAAAATGAGATTGAAGGAAAATTATTGACTGAAAGAAATTATGGTTTTGAAAATTTATGCATTTTGCATTACTTTTTATATCAAAGGTTAATTTCATTTGACTTACTGTTAGTGACTAATTGCAGTGTAGATGAAACATAGATAAAAAAAAAAAATAATAAAAAATAAAAATGCAGTCTAGTGTGCACGACTTCGAGATATCCTGTATATTGTTTACAGCTCCTTATATGAAGCAAAGATTTGTACGGGGCTATATTCTTTAGTAGAAATTTGCCGGATCTCCGAAATCTCTTCGTTCAAAGAGACGGTTTTATGGACAGTCGGTCATGTCTATATCGATTCTACATCCAATGCTGAACAAGAATAGATATATATTTTATTTCTGATGTTTTACCTTCAAAAACGTGATTTTAAAAGATCTATGCTCATATTGTGGTCGTTGTGGGTTTGCCATCCAAACTTTGCTAATTTTAATCTGCGTACATATTAGAAGAATCTAAAAGTCTAAGCTTGGAAGCTCTGTGTTTTGTGTACTCCGAGATATCGTTATTTTCTATTGAAACATACGAAGGACTGACGGACGTATCTATTTCGACTCGAATTTTTGTGCTGATCAAGAATATACACGCTTCCTTCTGCCTGTTACATAGATTCGTACAAAAGTAGTATACCCTTAGCCCAGCAGGGCAGGGTATAAAATGCCATTACACAATACATTTCATATGTATGTTTATTTGTTCGTTGGTGCTGGAAAACAGTACATTAGTCGAAACACTCATCGATCGTCTCTCGACAGCTGTATTAAACTGACAATTTGAAATAAAGTTATGAGAGGTGCGCCGTAAAAACTCGTAAATTGCGACAATTTGACATGCAATGGTGGATAACTTTACATTAAATAGTATATACGAGTATATGTGTGCGAATGGTAACTACTTTGGCGCGTGTATCTGTATCTGTTACTTGTTTGTGGGTGGGTGTGTGTGTGTGTGTGTGTGTGGTTTGCGTGGGCTCTGTCGCTAACTGACTTTGTGTTTAATTATAAACAAGTATTTAATAAAGAAATTAAAACTTTGTATACGTGATGAGTACAAACGCTAACCAATGTCTGCTATAATTTAGTAAATCACAGTTTTTGAATTATAATGATGTGTGATTTTTGACGCAGTTAAATTTTAATTTTAAATTAAGTAAAATAAGTACCTACGTGACAGAAAAAATAATCCGGACAGCATGGAAAACACATATTTCACTATTAAATAAATATTTGAAAATATGATTTCATTTGCTATTTATAACGCCAATGTCTGCGATGTAATACACTTATACTAAACTTTTTCAATTAAACGTTCCCGCTCTGACACACCTGGATTTTTATTACAAGAGGTTCTTTTTTTTTCAAGTCTAAAGGTAGTTCTAGCAGAAAGTAGGAATCGATTAACTGCAGAAACATTGAAGAACACACTATTCGATATATTTAATTTATCTATATTTCGATAAAGCAATAAATAATTTGTTTGAACAACAAAGATCAACCAAATCAATGCAAAAACAAAGTCCTATCGATGCATCGCATATACCAATATTATGATTTTGAAACGTATGTTAAGAAAATGCATGCCTATACCGTGTGCACAAATGCCAAATACGTCATTGTCACCTCAAAATGAAGCCACAAAGCATGCCCAAGAATACTTGAACATTCTCGTAAACTAGTTTAAACGATGGAACATTCAAATATTTCATAAAAAATCATTAAGCGTAGTACCTACACTTAGGAACACATATATCGCCAAACTTTACATTGATGGCAGTCCTGTACCACAAAGTAGACAGCACGGCTATCTTTGTATGCATCTAGATAGAAGAAAATGCTCTGCGAAGCTTAGTTGGTTGTTAAACTAGCGAAGCAAACTTAGTGTAAATAATAAGGTATTGATTTACAAAAGCCTTATTAAACATATTTAGGCCATACAAGTATGGTATACAATTCTGGGGCACTGCGGCTGCATCCAACGTAAGGCGGCTTCAAGTTATGCAAAACAAAGCTCTGCGTTAATTCGTGGCAGCACCATGGTACGTTTACAATAGGACCCTACACTGGGCATCAAATATCACTTATGTTGGTGGCCAAATTAACTGACAAAGTAGCAGGTATAACGGCAGGTTGGAAAATCCCTTCAACATTTTGGCAAAGAAACTGGTGACGCATCCACCCAAAAGAAAAGGCTCCATGCAAATGAGCTTCCAAAACGATCAATCTAGATATATTTCTGCTAATAGTATCAACTATAAGTACTAGTTATTAAATATATATATATTTTTATACCATTCACACATAGTGTATTACTACACTATCTGCACATATTGTGTATTACTATAAGTTAAGTTAAAAATATAACCCATGTCTACTCTACTGAATGCAGAAGTATGTTGTGTATCCATATTGGGAAGAACTATATACAAAGTTGAACATGCCTCAAGGAGCACCCGATATTTTACAGGATTTTAGTACACAAAAATATAAGAGACTTTTTTCAAAATAGCGGATTTTCGTGTGAAAAACTGCTTCTGTCTACTACTTACCATCTGTTAGTAAACTACTGAAAAGCTGTTTAGCAATTGCGTCATTTAGTTTTTGTTTCACATGAAAGGCAGACGGATGGACAGAAATCTAAAGGTTGCCGCGCCGATCCAACCAAAGAAAGCCACTGATTCATCTACTGCGTGATCGCTGATGTGCTGCAATTGATTCATATTTAACACGTTCATAAAACGACGTAAAACCTTGACAATATTGCGGTTAACCAACTGGTCGGTCATTTGCCTTTAATGATTGCACCAGCTGGAACTTACAAGGTTGGAGGCCGAAATCTTTGAATTAAATTTTCCAGAAAGAGTATGCACACAGGTTTAATTGATCGTTGCATTTGGGTCCTCCTAAATACTACGCTCTACAGCAGTAATTGATTCTTTCTTGCGCACTGTACGACGTCTTTACGGTTGCATATTAACTTTGAGAGGATAAGTGGTGCGCAAACAATCCATGGTTACTTGAATTAGTCTCCGAGTGGACGATTATGTGGACCGTAAAATGGACGTAGAGCACGGAAACATTTCCAAACTGAACTACGATTTTCGAAATAAAATTGCACAGTTTGTAACGGTTGTTCTGGAGTTAGTCTATTCAAGATAAAATGGCAAACCAAACTGCACAAATGACAATAGCGTTTTTGCCAGATTTGCACAATTTATGACAGTTTATTCCCAGTCGCAAAATGGTATCTCTAAACAAACCCACATACATCTATATCTAAAGTATCACTATCATGACTGATTCATTTATTCACCATCAAAGCTGATTTGTGAATAGTTGTTTCCGGTCATGTTGCAAATGTTCACAATGGCGTGGTTTCGGGAAATTAAAATTAAATATGGAGCACATATTTTGTTCATCCGATAGCCCATAAACACGATCTGTACATTTTAAATTACTACTAATATTTAAACACAGAGGGCAACGCCTTGAATACCTAGTAGCATTGTGTATGTATGAATTCAGCATACTACTTGTATTGAATGTCATGAATTGAAATGAATATTTATAACAATGTTTGTTAAATTCCATTTTTTAAATTTATTAGGCAGAGCTGAAAACTCTTCTCAATCTAACCGCTTGAGAAAATTAGACGCAGCAGCCTGTTTAGTGCAATTGAATAATATTATTTGAATTAAATAGCTCTAATTGAAGTTAATTGCCTATAAAATTGTTTTCCACTTGTAGTCAACTACAACAAGAACAACAATTACAATAGCAATTACAACAAACAAAACTTCTGGTCGAAATATAATTGAGCAATAAATTTGAATATTTATTGTTGAGACAAATGTGCTTTCTTGTACAAAATGCTTGCAGCAAATGTACCAAAGTTTCAACTTGAGACGATCTGAGCAATAAATTTATTAGAAACTTTGAAACAATATAACTTTATAAACGATTAGTAGCATAAATTTATAGGAAACTTTTGTAAATGCTATATATAACTTTATATATACGATATAGTATACATATATATAGTATATATATATTTTGTATGATGCTATATACGGCGAAATGTTTATATATATATATATATATATATATATATATATATATATATATATATATAGAGAGAGAGAGAGAGAGAGAGAGAGAGAGAGAGAGAGAGAGAGAGAGAGAGAGAGAGAGAGAGAGAGAGAGAGAGAGAGAGAGAGAGAGAGAGAGAGAGAGAGAGAGAGAGAGAGAGAGAGAGAGAGAGAGAGAGAGAGAGAGAGAGAGAGAGAGAGAGAGAGAGAGAGAGAGAGAGAGAGAGAGAGAGAGAGAGAGAGAGAGAGAGAGAGAGAGAGAGAGAGAGAGAGAGAGAGAGAGAGAGAGAGAGAGAGAGAGAGAGAGAGAGAGAGAGAGAGAGAGAGAGAGAGAGAGAGAGATGAGAGAGAGAGAGAGAGAGAGAGAGAGAGAGAGAGAGAGGAGAGAGAGAGAGAGAGAGAGAGAGAGAGAGAGAGAGAGAGAGAGAGAGAGAGAGAGAGAGAGAGAGAGAGAGAGAGAGAGAGAGAGAGAGAGAGAGAGAGAGAGAGAGAGAGAGAGAGAGAGAGAGAGAGAGAGAGAGAGATATATATATATATATGAGAGAGAGAGAGAGAGAGAGAGAGAGAGAGAGAGAGAGAGAGAGAGAGAGAGAGAGAGAGAGAGAGAGAGAGAGAGAGAGAGAGAGAGAGAGAGAGAGAGAGAGAGAGAGAGAGAGAGAGAGAGAGAGAGAGCGCGCGCGCGCGCGCGCGCGCGCGCGCGCGCGCTCTCTCTCTCTCTCTCTCTCTCTCTCTCTCTCTCTCTCTCTCTCTCTCTCTCTCTCTCTCTCTCTCTCTCTCTCTCTCTCGCTCTCTCTCTCTCTCTCTCTCACACTCACGCTCGCTCGCACTCGCTCTCTCTCTCTCTCTCGCTCACTCTCTCTCTCTCGCTAACGCCTTTTACTCTTCACAGAGCTATACAAAAAACCCCATATTGCAAGTTTTAAGGCAGCATCAGAGACAACATAAAGTATATATATCTGGACGTCAAGACGAGTGGATCTAGACATGTCCGTCCGTGTGTCTGTGCATTTGTATGCCATTAATAACACTGGCCTATATGAGTTTTGCGAATAAGATGGGACCTAGTATTTCCGAATGGATTTTTCATGCTGAACACGAATCTGGGTTCAAATCACCACATCACGTTTTCGAGAAAATAGGGTTTGAATCCACTAAAAACAGCGTTTTTAATTTAAACAAGAAAAATCGTTAACTTCGGTTGAACCGAAGCTCTAATACAATTCACACGAAACTTTAAATATTATTGTAATACACAAAAGTGGGGGTTTAAATAGGGGGTGTACACGCTCACTAGTAGATGTGTATGAAGCGATGTAGTCGATGTGTAAGATGCCGTCATATCGAATTTCAAGTTGATATTGACGTTTTCGGGCGGGACACGCCCCTTTGTATATGTATATGAAGCGGTTGTCCATTAAAATCCACAAAATCGAATTGCAACCTAATATTGATCTAAATGAAGGATTTTTTCATAAAAAAAAAAAATAAAATTGCACGGTGGGTTTGTATGGGGGCTACCTCAAAAAGTGGGCGGGCCACGCCCAATTGTCTATATATGTTTATCGTATTTCAACCTAATATTGACTTTAATAAAAAAGTTTTTCTTACAAAAAGTCAAAAGTGGACCATAGGTTTGTATGGGAGCTACCCCAAATAGTGGGCGGGCCACGCCCGTTGGTCTATGTATGTTAAGCGGCTGACAATAAAAAGCCACCACATTGCATTTCAACCTAATATAGACTTTAATAAAGAAGTTTTCTTACAAAAAGTCAAAAGTGGGCAGTAGGTTTGTGTGGGAGCTACCCCAAATAGTGGGCATGGCAGATCAATCTTGATACTCTATTAAACTACAATAAAAATAAGTATATGTGCAAAATTTTAACTGGATATCATAAAAATTAGTCCCCAAAAAATGCGAGCTGATCAAGAATATATATACTTTATGGGGTCTACGATGGCTCCTTTAATGCGTTACAAACTTTCAGACAAACTGATAATACCATTTCACACTATGTGTGAATGATATAAAAAAGCTTAAACAAGGTACAGAGTATCTCGAACTCGAGCAGACATAGCACCGTACGCCTGGTACGCTAGTAAGCTATAAATATGACGTATATACTAGAGCTCTGCATCATTTTCCAAACGATGCCAATAACAAATTAACATCGTGACATCGTATGAGACGCGTTGCAATGTCAAATTAACATCGTGACATCTTAACATCGTCGCATCGTTTGCCAAACGATCATCTGGTTTCTTTCACTACTATGGAAAATAAAGTGTTTCTTTCTGATGTTTTCATGCATATTTGTGCAAAACATAACTCTTTCGATATAGTAGTCTCAATCATTGGACTAGCATTATAGAAGTATTGCTTTTAAAAATCTTTGGAATTGAGGCGGGAAGATGATATTTTAGGAAGTCATTTCAGTGCCAACTATTCTTGATTTTATTTCTGACCCCAAAATTTGACTGGATTATGTATTTCTCACATAGTCCCAGATAGTCAAGTGCCATATCTTCACTACAACTTGTAACGTCTAAGACAATACTACGTGAAATAGCAATGATATGCCGAAAGATTCGAGTTTTGATGTCATTTTCTAGAGAGGATTGGATGTAAAAAATCCAAAAAAATATCAGAAAGAAACAACGATGTTACCATGTCACGATGTTAATTTGGCATTGCATCATTTTCTAAACGATGTTACGTTGCCAATTTGGTATTGGTATCGTTTGGAGAACGATGCAACGATGTCAGTTTGGAAACCTAGTAGTCATACTTGTGTTATGAATACAAATGTACCTGGCATCGGCGTTGCTTTACTTACTCGTGCAGTGCTCTAGTATATACGTACGAGGCTCTGACAAAATATCTTTCGTATTCTCTCGCGCTTATTATGAATAAATCAGAAGCAAGAGTACCCTGGAATGCATTCGCAATTTATCGGAAGTAGTATTATTTATACCATTTCCTAACGATTTATAATATCTTTGCAATGCATCGTAAATCTACCATGATGTAATATAATTTTTTTTTGAATATTTGCGTTGCGGCGGTTTTTATTTGATCTATTTTCCATTTAATTTAAAGAAAAATAGGTCAAAACTGCAGTTTGGTGCAAAAACGAAATCCTTTTGCATATTTTTTCGTATAAAAGGTAATACATGGATAGCCAAGCAAAGAACAGAACATGTCACAGTAAACTGGAACGCGTCTAATCACCCTACCTAAAATATAGTATAAAATATTAAGGCGTGTGTGAAAAGTATTATAGCTTTAGGTATTTTAAAGTCAATGTTTTCTATTCTTATTTTCTCTACTAATTTGAAAAATCATAAAATTCAAATCAGAAAATTCGATCGAAACAAAGCCAATGTGTGAAATGTTATTATCAGTTAGTCTGAAAGTTTTTGACGCATAAAGTATATATATTCTTGATCAGGACCGGGATTATCAGTGTCTTATAGATTTTTATCTTCGTAGTTCGAGAGAGGGCTCTACTTCTAATTTGCTTGCTGAGCCCAAAGTAGCAGCGATTATCAAGCGTGATTCTTCGTCTGTTCTCTCGGCTAACATTGTTGTCGCTAGTAAATTCTGTTCCCAGATAGACGAAGTTTTCTACAATATTGAAGTTGAAATTCTCCATACTCACTTATCGTCCAAGACGCGCTGATGGTCTGCGAGTGGACACCAAGTACTTCGTCTTGTCCTCGTTCACCGCTAGGCCCATCAGACGTGACTGTTTCTCAATCTCAGAGAACGCCCTGCTTACTCGCCGTTCGTTGATGCCTATGATGCCTATGTCTTCCTTACTTCCTTATGGAAAATCGTGCCCGATCGTTCTACGTATGGGCATTGGCGTAGAATGTACTCCATCATGAGATAAAAAAAGTCGCACGATAAAGCATCACCCTGTCTGAAACCTCTCTTGGTATCAAAGGGTTCGGAGAGGTTCTTTCCTACTCTGACGACGCTTTGCGTGTGTGATAGCGTCATCATGCAAAGCCGAACGATCTTTGCTGGGATACCAAGTTCAGATAGGGCGTTGAAGAACTTCGTGTTGAAAGCGGTCTTATAGGTGGTGTGTGTCTTTATTGTACTCGTGGGTCTTTTCCAGGATTTGGCGTAATGCGTTCTTGAAGATAGGACAAAAAACACTGAGATTCCAATCATTGGGCATGCATTCTACGGACCATATTTTGAATAAGAGTCGGTGCATACGCCGTACCAACCGGTTTTGAATAACTCAGCTGGCAACTCATCGGAGCCTGCAGCTTTGTTATTCTTCAGCTTTTTAATTACTGAGTCGACCTCGTTATAATCCGGTGGCTCTACAAGAGAGCCATCATCAATTGGTGGTTCTAGGTATGCTTCTCTATCGGCGTTATTGTTCTCTTCATCGCCCCCAAGTAGATTAGAGAAGTGACTTCTCCATAGTCTCAGTGATTCCTGTGCATCTGTAACCAGACTTCTATTATTGTCTTTACAGAAAGAAACTCCGGGCTTGAAACATTCGGTCAGATGCTTGACCTTTTGATAAAAATTTTGAGATTCATTTCTTTGACATAACTCCTCAACATCCTCAAGCTCACGCCTTTTTTGTTCCTTTTTTTTTGCGTCTCCGTTTCTCACGATATCGCTCTCTAACAGCTCGCGACACTCCACGTCATACCAAGGGTTCTTCACAGGTCTGGTGTACCCAATGACCTCTTTGGCTGCCGTATTCATGGAGTGGGAGATATGGCTCCACCTATATCTTCGGAAGCCGGAGAGGACTCCCGGAACAGTTGGGAGAGTCTGGCTGAAAAGGCTTCGGCGGTATGTTGTGATTGCAGCTTGCCGACGTCTAGCTTTCGTTGAGTGGTAGAAAGTGCTGAGCCTGGTGCGTACCATGGCTGCCACAAGGTAGTGGTTGGGACCTCGTACCGTTCGGTCCTAGGTGCATATCCGTAAATCATGGTCCTTAAATCGTTTGCGAGGGTCGTCATCAATGGGGGATTTTATCATATACATATACAAATCTCCCGCTCCCTTTTTGAGGTACTCCCATATAAACCCACAGTACGATATGGCGGCATCTTACACATCTACTAAATCGTTTCATACACATATACTAGTGGGCGTGTAGCTCATATTTAAACCACCACTTATGTTTTACAATTTACTATTTTACTATTTCAAATTTCGTGTGAATGTTATTAGAGCTTCGGTTCAACCGAAGTTAACGTTTTTTCTTGTGTTTTTTTTTTTGTATCGTATATATTATAGATAGTCGAATATTGCCAAATATATACTTTTTACACATTTGAGTTAGAAACTCATGGCAAGATATGCCATGATATGTGGATGCAGTAGCCTTTTTTCCATTCAGCGTCAATGACAACTTTAGTTTGTGGATTTGAAAATTGTAGGCCTTTGTTATTTTTCTTACAAAGTTAACCAAAATCACGAAAGTTTAATTTAGAATCTAATTTGTTGTTTTGCGGAGATGACGGTATGTGGAAGTATCTGCGTTGAATGTCGCACAATAACCACCGCTTATGATTTATTTTTGCTGCATTGCCTTTTACAGTCAGACTTTTCACAGCGTGCAATACAGAGTAATTAAATTATATAAAAAGTAAACATAAAATACTATTTTGCTATGAATGAATTGCAGACAAAAATGCAATTAAATTGAAATAAATTAAATTAGTTTGTCAAACAAAAAATTATAAAATAAAATAATTACGAATAAGTAAACGAGGCGACAAATCGTTCATAATCGCGCATTTATGTTGTGCAACATTACAGAAGGACTTTCAGACAGAGAGCAACTGAGCCAGAAGGACGCCAAAAGGCTTGAAGCATGAACAAGAAGCAAATCTAAGACAGTTGGTAGAGAGTGAAGTGGAAAATAGAGAGACTGCTGCAAACCTTGGCTACTTTGCGTTGATACTGGACTTAAGAATCGTGAACAAGGGCAGCAACAGGACTACAAATACAAAGCGACAAGACCAAAGAACGAACCAACGAACAAACTCGGCTAAGTGGATTAAATGATTTGTGCACAGGTTGCCGGGATACGGGATTAGATGGGATAAAATAGACGCACGTAAATGGGAACGCGCAAACGAGCTAAAACAAAAAAAGCTAAGAGAAAATCGGTAGCTAAATGGAAATAAAGCTTAGTAAAAATGGCAGTAAATTCCAAAGGTACTAAATACAACTGTGTATACATGTTGCCTTAGAATACTTAAAGTGTATCAGATGGAATGCCATTTCCGTTGGTATTGTTGCTACAATATATTTATGTAAATACAGCTAGTTGTCTTCTATATATACTGTCTTTAGAACACTAGTGATAGTTTAACAAACTTTTTAATTTTTCTGTTTCCATAGTACATACATACTTAGTAGTTGCCAAGAGGAGTAGAATAGTATCCTGTGTTATATGTACGTATAAGCAGAAGAGTTGAAATATTGATGAATAATATTCATGTAGAAGAATTTCAAAAGTCCGTTCAGCGAGATAGAGAGTACAAAAGACTACGTTCTTTTTCATAATAGTCACCCAAAATAATTGCCACTTGATTCTCAAGAATCTAAACGAACAGGAACGAAGTGTGTTGTTGCATCACCATACGGAAGGTTCTCGAAGAGCATTTGCATCACCTCTCTATACAAATGTTATTCACATTATGGAATATACTGCACACTAATTATGCGGTGAAATTTTGACTCTGCAGTCCGCCACTCGTTTTAAGCTAGAGTTGTAGGATACAAGTTACTAAGAAACAGTTTTTCAACGATTTTTCTAAAAATGGTTTGCCGGGAAGAGCTAAAAATCCTAGATTTCAATTGACTACTGCGGCGGTTTAACATTTTGTAATATAATATATATCGAAGCAAAAATCTTTCTAAACCAACTATTAAATAAAAATTGATTTTAAAAGGCACTTTTTGGCGGTGTTTCAAGTAATCACGTTAAAATGTTGTGTTCATACATTGTGTAATAATACCCTGTAAAATTGGTAAATTTATTTTGATGCAAAGTTCAAATATAAAACCAAATAATTGCTAGTCCCATGAGACGTGACTGTTTCTATCTCCGCGAACTCCCTGCTGACTCGCCGTTCGTTGGTGCCAATGATGTCTGTATCATCAGCATATACGAGGAGCATCACTTCCTTATGGAAGATAGTGCCTGATCGTTCTACGTACGGGCATTGGTGGCGTAGGATGTACTCCATCAAGAGATTGAAAAAGTCGCACGATGAAGCATCACCCTGCCTGAATCCTCTCTTGGTATCAAAGGGTTCGGAGAGCTTATTTTCCAACTCTGACGATGCTTTGGGTGTGTGATGATCTTTGCTGGGACACCAAGTTCAGATAGGGCGTTGAAGAACTTCATTCTTATCGGCGCACAGTGGTCCAGAAATCGAAAAACCTGGCCAAAAGTCGAAAAAATCATACTTTTACGTTAACACAGTACGCGGGACAGAATTTTGTATCCTATTGAAAGGAGACTTATTCCCAGAGACTTATTCATTGAGATTCCAATCGTTGGGCATGCATTCATCGGACAATATTTTGCATAAGAGTTGGTGCATACGCCGTACCAACCGGTTTTGAATAACTCAGCTGGCAACTCATCGGAGCGTGCAGCTTTGTTATTCTTCAGATTTTTAATTACTGAGTCGACCTCGTTATAATCCGGTGGCTCTACAAGAGAGCCATCATCAATTGGTGGTTCTAGGTATGCTTCTCCATCGGCGTTATTGTTCTCTTCATCGCCCCCAAGTAGGTCTACTCCGTCGAAAAATTTGGTTGGTAAATGCATGACAAATCTCCAGCGCTGTTGTCCGTCGTTACGTGCATTGTTTTCGGTACAAACCCCAATTATTGTCCCAAATTATCGGAAATTTACCCCATGACCGAATAAATGTTCGATACCCATTCGAAATCAGTGGAGTGGACTTTTGTGGTCCAATTAAAATTTCACTCAAAATGCGCGGCAAGCCGCCTATAAAAGTGTACAGTGTAAAAGTGTACACTTAGAAGTTGTAGATGATCTAACGTCAAACGCTTTTGTGCGACTATACTGGGACAATGCCACGATCTTTATGGGTGCCGTTCGGGAGCTTCAGGAGCTCAAGAACCAGTTCACGCACACGGATGCCATGGTTGCATTTGCAGCGACGCGCGGGACATATTTTGTGTTCATTCCGCCCAGAGCACCGCATTTCGGAGGACTTTTGGAGGCGGCCGTGAAGTCGGTGAAATACCACCTAATTCGCGCTATCGGTGGCACTCTACTCAGCAGGGACGAACTGTAGACTGTCGTAACCGAGGTAGAGGCGGTGTTGAATTCGCGGCCAATCGTGGCCGACAGCACCAACCCCAACGACGTCTAACCGTCACACCAGCCCACTTTCCGGTCGGCAGAACGCTCGCAATGCGGCCACGCGTGTCCAGGGAAATCGAGAGCGACGACAAGCTGTCCTACTTACGCAGATAGCGGCTCGTATCAGCGATCATGAGAGATTCTGGACTAGCTGGTTTGCGAGACTACCTGCTGGGGTTGCAGCAACGCCAAAATTGGAACATCGTAGTCGGAGAAGTGGTAATCATGCACGAAGACAAGACAAGATGCACGAAGACAAGACAAGATGCACGAAGACAAGATAAATTGGTTAAGGGGGTTATCCCATGCAGACTTGCAATCCATTTTTGAATTCATATTTAATTTTTTTTTTTATTTTTAATTAGTTTTAATTATTCACCAATTCTAATAAAATATCCCTCTTTAGTCCAGATCGGACCACTAAAGAATATAATGTATGGTTCATATAAGGAGCCTTAAACAAGGTGCAGGGTATCACGAATTCGAATACACTCGACTGCTGCGTTTTTTCTTGTTTTTGCATATGTCATTGGAAAATTCTTTCAAATACTTTTCAAATGAATATTTAGTTGCCACTACAAAAAAAACTTATTTTGTGCGAATTGGAGAAAATTGAGATCAAATTTTCATGCTCATATTTCGAATGATATCATGTTATGAGATTGTTCAAATCTTGATATATTAAATTTCTTTCAGAGGTCGAAATTCAACATTTTCAAAAATATAAAACGGGAAACGCTTTCACCTCTAAATCATTTTTACCAACAAAAACGACATCAAAACCACACTCAACTGTTGATCGACAACATGTTGGCAAGTGCGCCGACCACAGTTTCGAGTCTATCGTCGAGCTGTTCGACCGATATGCTCTACGATGTGATTCGCCCTTTAGAGCACGACATAGATAGAGAAAATTTTCTTCTCTACTCTTCAAACCGAAAGCAAGTCGATGAATTTTTGATGAAGAAACAGATTTGTCTCATCGACCACCCTCCGTATTCGCCTAATCTATAACGGTGATAGATCATACGGAGGGTGGTCGATGAGACGAATCTGTTTCTTCATCAAAGATTCATTGACTTTTTTCGTCTTGTGAAGTGGCGCATTATCATGCAATCAAAAACAGCTGCTTTCCTTTGGAATATTCGGGCCTAACACATATAACTCTCGACCACAAACGATGTAAAACTTGTAAATAATTATCCATTGACAGTTTGACCTTCTGGAACAAATTCCTTGTGAACAATATTGATTCGTGACTTCTGAAAATGCAACATTTTAGGTTTTGGCTCGTCTTTTGACTTTCATTCTGCAGATTATCGCTTAGTTTCAGGATCATATTTAAAACACCATGTTTCATCACCAACTCGTGTTTAGCTGTTGAAGTGACGAATTTGCAATGCTCTACACGAGCGATTTTTTAATCATCATTTAACTGATGTGGAACAAAACGTGCACACACCTTTCTTTTACCCAAATCTTCAGTTAATATTTTGTAGATTGTACAGAAAGCTGAATGTATGAATGAGTTTAAGCTGGCTCAAGATCAGTTTACATTAAAAAAATATTTTTTGACACATTTTTTCTCAATGCTAACAACTTTTAATTATACAGAAAAATGTTTACCCGCATATACATACACGTGTTTCATTTACAAAGTATATATATTGATATGCCACGCTCACTTTCTAGGGTAGCCTCCATATAAACCGCCAACTTTTGTATTTGTGTACGAACAATTTCTATATTTAAAATCAGCTTTAAATTCAATGTGGTTGCTTTTTAAGGACAGGCTCGGGTAGAAACAGATATATGTGTTAGTGATCGCCCTAGTTTTGGGGTAGCCCCCATACATGCCCATCCCCCACTTTTGTGGTTTTGTATGCAAAACTTATTTCGTTACGTCAATTTCGTTTCGATATTCGATGTGGTGGTTTTTTATAGACTTAAAATACATATACAACTGGGCGTATCCCGTCCACTTTCTGGGGTAGCTCACATAGAAACCCATCGTCTACTTTTGTGCTTTTGTATGAAAAACTTTTTGGTTAAATTAATATGATCTTGGCATTCGATATGGTGGCTTATTATGGATGATCGTTTCACATACATATACTAATGGGCGTGCCCCGCCCACTTATTGGGGTAGCACCTATGCAAACATGTTTATATTTTGCAATATGATTTGAAACAAATTAAAGTTAGAGTCCTCGTCTGGAAAATCTATAACAATATCGCAACATGACGAACGCTCAATGACATTTTACAATCAATCCCAACAAAACAAATGAAAAATACAAATCTTTGATCACAAAATTGATATCAGTAGTTTGGTGAGTTGCAGGTCGGCTTCCGCCACTTGGTTTTTAACTCGTCAAGAGATTTTTATTTACCTGACACAAGCAGATGGCACTGAAACACTTTCTTCCGTTTTGAAAAAATGCTACCATGTAATAAGAAAGAAGCAGATTTACTTTACACAAGCAGATGGCGTTAAAAAAAATGTTCTTTCTTTTGTTTCCGTTTTTTTTTTTTAATTTAATATATTGGTTCCGGTTACGGTTCTCAATTTGATGTGGTTAATTTCGGTACACGGTTCAGTTTCTGGTGTTATTCCCTGGTATGTACTCGTATGTATAAATTTCTTCATCTTAATGGCAAAGTAAGCTGTTGTATGATCTAAAAATAACCGAACTTTTAATTTAAAACATGGAACACGTAGCGCCGTCTACTAAATGTTGGCGGTGTTAGAAAGGTACATTTTTCTTCTTTGGAAAGCAACTAAATTCATGCCAATCATTTGATAGGTTACAAAAGGACACACGTTTTAATAATAGCTGATTTTGTAGTTATATCGTAAAAGCAAAGAGCAAATATTAAATTTTGTTTTAAACTCGGTAAAAAATTGGTTGCGACTTACGAATTGTTAATGATGATGCTTGTATAAGTTGTATTCAAGTTTACACATGGTTTACACGATTTTAAAACTTTCGTGATGATTTAAATGATGATCCAAGACCTGGACGACCTGAAGCATCTAATTGTCCTAAGTTAGTGGAAAATGTAAGTGGAATAATGTTGGTAACTTTTCATGATTTCAATGGTTGTGTTCACAAGGAATTTGTTCCAGAAAGTCAAACTTTCATGGAGAATATTATTTGAAAGTTTTATATCGTTTGTTGCGGAGAGTTATACGTGTCAGGCCCGAATATTCCAAAGGAAAGCAGCTGTTTTTATTGCATGATAAAGCACCACCTCACAATATGAAAAAAGTCTATGAATTTTTGATGAAAAAACCGATTTGTCTCATCGACCACCCTCCGTATTCTCCTGATCTATGACCTTGAGATTATTCTCTCTTCGATGACATTCTAGCCATAAGGTGCTAAAGAACCCAAAGAATCCCAAAAACCGAGTTTAGAAAGTCTATGGATAAATTGGTTGAGTGTTTCAAACGTTGTAATGAGTTAAATGGATTGTTTTTTGAATAAATATTAGCTTTGAAACATCACACCGTGTATGTGATTTAGTAATAAAAATTACTTTTCTTATTTTCGTTTAAGTACATACGAGGGCTGCTATTTATATTTCGGGAACTGGCAACACTAATGTCAAAAGCTAAAATCTGGCAACACCATAATAAAGTTTGACATTTTTTGGCATAAACGTACTCACAAAGTTTTGATGTACAATTGCTATACCAAAGGTAAAGGTACCAAAGGTAAACTGCTTGGTCAACGATTTACGAGCCATGTTTTGGAGGTGTCTCAAGAGGAATGGAAAAACTGCTATGACAAATGGTTTGAACGAATGCAAAAGTGTGTATTGATCATCAAGGGGAATATTTTGAAAAACAATAAAGCCATTTTCATTTAAAAATGTTTGTAATTATTTGCTATTCCCGAAATATAAATAGTACCCCTCGTACAAATACGTGTATTTGTTTGGTTGAGATATGCAGAGATCCTATGTCATATTAAAATTCGTGAGAACGGTGTTAAAGATACGGCCGCACCGAAGTTAACGTTTTCCTTTGTTAAATTTTCTTCTTACTTATCTTTCTTCTCTTATTGGATTCTGATTAGTTGTATACATCTTGGGTTAACATTTTAAAGTGTCGAATGTACAAATATGTACGTATATATTCGAGTATACGAAAACCATTGGCGTCCTTTACATTTGCATAGTCAATAATGGGAACTTAACGAAAAACGCTTGTATATATTTTTATGTATGTTCGTGATGCGATGCTTATGCAGCAGAGAATTCAGTTGTAAACGATTGGTGCGGGCGGTATGGTGAATTGTAAACACGGTGTACGTGCATTCCAAACCCCATCACGTATACGCCGCATTGCACTCAGCGCCAAATGTTCTCGTCCTTCATCTTGTTTCACTTTCCACACTCAGTGCTACAATGTGTTGAAATATTTAAAGCAATTTAATATGGATTACTTGGTAAAAATGGAGGAAAAAGGAAATATTTAGAATGAAATGAAACATGCTAACAAAAATGAAAATGTTTACGCTCCTGCACGCGATCAACGAGTATTTTGTAAACATTTTGCAGTTATGCAGTAGCGGCAATTGCCACCTCTTCAACCACTACCAAGTTGCATACACATGGACGGACATTCATATGGCTCGCTGACTTGACTTGACTATGCATGCGTGTTTAAATCGGAGCCAAGTCGAGCCAAGTGGAGCCAAGTCGACTCGAGCCGTTGATTTATGCCAGTCATTAAATATAGCAAACGTGTTGCCTTAATAAGCTTAGCGTGATCCCAGGTAAGGAGTAAGTGCCGCTCAGAAACTAAATGCCAGAGCTGGGTGGGGGGCTGGATGGAGGGGGGCTGGTTGGGCTAAAAAAGAAGTGAAAGTTTTAGTACAAACATATATATATATATATATATATATATATATATATATATATATATATATATATATATATATATATATATATATATATATATATATATATATATATATATATATATATATATATATATATATATATATATATATATATATATTATATATATATATATATATATATATATATATATATATATATATATATATATATATATATATATATATATATATATATATATATATTACTCGATGAACATCAAACACAATGAAAAAATAAATTATACAGAGTATATATATTTCTACGTATATATAATACAAAAAGAAAAACATTTGAAACGACAAACCACTTAACCTACCACAACAATATGTACCTAAACTTGTAGCTTATACACAAGGATACATCGTCAACTGAGTAGGATCGAAATGCAAGTGAATTGCACAATTTTAATTGAACTGTTCAAAAATATTTCGTTCAAACTCTTAAGCGTTTGTAGATGGAAGCGTATACCTGACTTTAATTAATAATTGTTGAAGTTCGGATATGTACGAACATGGTACAATGCGACATACTTGTTATAACAACATGTATGAGCTGAAATGCTGCAGCTCATCTTGTATTATATGAACATATTTTTAGTCTCAAATAAACTACGCAAGTGTAAGCACAGGACGCGGTGTTATTATTTAATTGTTCCTCTGACTTTAGGCTTTCCACCGCCGGAGATCAACCAAGCCTTGATTTCCACACAACCACACACATGTACATGTTTGAACAATAATAACAGCACCATATACAATGTAAAACATTGCATAAACAGTTGACCATAAATAATCTAAATAGGTACATAAAGGATCCTGTACAATTGCAAAAAAAAAAAAAAAAATAAAAAAAATAAGAATGAACGCTGCAGTCGAGTGTGTTCTACTTTGACGTAACTTGTATCTTGTCTCTTTATTTGAACCGCAGATCTGTATTTCGTACTCAATAGTAGTCCGATTTGCACCTATGAGGGATATTTTTTTATAATGTAATACACCAAAATATGAGTTTGTAGCTTAATTCACAACAACAATTAATCATGCAAAAAACTCAACAAATGTCCTAGTTGCACATTAAAACAATGTTCTAGCTCCATTTGGTTTCTCTTATCAATTCTTTTCAATCTATTCACAAACTTATGTAAATTTCCATATTTTTAAAAGTATTATCCAATTACATAAAAAGGGCAGCAAGTCTGATATATAAAATAGCATAGGCATTGCTAGGCTGAGTGTTATTCTAAAACTCTTTGAAAACATCTTTAGTGACCAATTGTAACAGTCGTTAACGTCTGTTCTCAGTCCTTGCCAACATGGTTTCGTTGGAGGCAAATCCATTAGAACTAATCTTTTGGAATATTTCACTGTTGTAAATATTGGTTTCGAGTCGGGTAGCCAAACTTATGTCATATAGACAGACTTCAGTAAAGCTTTTGATAGCTTTTATTCAAATTAAAAGCATTATAATTTCCTCCGGCTCTTTTTACTTGGATTTAGTCATACAAAACACAAAAAGTTTTATTTAAAAATTGTTTGTCTAAAACTATTTTAGTTACTTCTAGTGTTCCCCAAGGGACTCCCTTAGGTCCAATATTGTTCAAAATTTTTATTAATGATCCTCCTTTGTCTATTAATCATGCCCATATACTTATGTATGCAGATGCTTGTCATATTCTGATGTTTCACAATACGGTTTATTGCAGTCTAATATAAACACACTACATAAAATACACTAAATTTTACAAAATACAAATGTATTGTATTGTATTCTAGTGACATATTTTTCAATTATAATTACCCTCGGTAGAGAGTTTTGTTTTAATGATCTTAATGATCAAGGTTTTCTTATGGAACCTAAACTTATTTATAATAATAATATTTGTTCAATAGTGAATAAAGAAAAAGGTGTTCTTGGCTTTGTTAAGCGTTGGTCTAAGGAATTTAATGACTCTTCTATCACTTAACTCCTCTATACTTCTCTTGTCCGATTTTAGAATATGGATCCTATGTTTGGAACCCTTAGTATGCTATTTATGAATGTGACCCAGTTGATGAATATCTACGACTGACACAAGAAATGACTACTGAGGAGATGGCATAAAATATCATTAGTATGCCACGCATATTCCAAAATGATCAGCTGTGCATGAAAAAATCTGCTCGGTCTGTTTCACGAATTTTGAAATAGTTGCAAAAAGTGGTTCTACGAAAATTCTAATATAAAAGATCTAGCTATTTTGATAAAATCATAACGGGTGCTGAAGCTTAGTTTCATAAGTACGAACCGGATCGAAACAACAATCCATGATTTAGAACTAATAAGAAGCGAATTCACAAATTAAAGCAAAACAAGAAAACTCAGAAACAAAACTATTTATTTTATCAGAGCAAAACTATTTTGAATACTGGTTCGACAATAACTGCAAACTGGTATACTCAAGACTGCATACCAAAAGTATTTGAAAAATTGTTGGAAAATTGCAAAAAAGCGGAACTATTACGATTGAATTGCGATAATGCGGCAGCTGACGCTTCTGAAGAAATTCGTGCAGCACCATATTTTCCGTATCTGGCGCCTTGCGATGGTGATTATGCAGAAGATAAAAAATAGTGATAATTTTTGACGTGATAACATCTATTAAATCGATTTGCGCGAAAAGGCCGTGCCCATTTCTACGTTCCGCCTGAACAAACGATAGACAGGCTCGACCGCCCTAATCGTTCTGCTTGCATTGGCTTGTGAAAGCTATAGTTATGTGTGTGTGTGTGTGTGTGTGTTTGCGTATTAGTGTTATCCAGCGCGCGGTGGGGTGCGGTATGGACATGGTAGAATATATGAAAATAACATTGTAAGCGTATAATAAGTTTCTTTCAATAAAATCTTTTTTCTGAGTTCATCCGAGGTTTGAAGTAGCAACTTAGAAAACTGCTTACTGTTATACGAATTAACGCAGCCGCACACAAGCAACGCCAAAAACGTATTACAGAGTTAAAGAACTAGGAACCAATATAAGCAACACAAAGCAGAAATAAACAAATACTTGCTGCGCACACAAACACGAACATTAAGAGCGTGAGAGTGTTTGAGTTGGAGCTCACTAATGTAAATGCAGGCATGAGGGGGCGAGCTACAGCGATTAAATATGCACGAGTTATATTTATTTATAGTTGTATTTAATTGAAATATTTAAAAATTAAATTTTTTTGTGTTTAATGAAGGCAAAGCCAAACTATATAGAAAAGCGTTTTATCTCTTT
>JAWNNQ010001546.1:0-191513 GCA_035044765.1 Leucophenga montana
TATATACTTATTTATATAAATACGTACATACATATGAACGAGCATAATACAATAATACATACTACAATGCTACATTAAGACCTATATATATATATAGAGAGAGAGAGAGAGAGAGAGAGAGAGAGATATATATATATATATATATATATATATATATATATATATATATATATATATATATATATATATATATATATATATATATATATATATATATATATATATATATATATATATATATATATATATATATATATATATATATATATATATATATATATATATGTATATATGTTTAAAGTATCTTACAGATACATACACATATGTAACATTTTAAACATTGTTTTTTGTTCTCTTAGCTGTCAAAATAAGTTACGCGTTTGAAGTTCATTTTTAATTGCATTATACACATTTCATTTCATTTTATTTACAAGTAAATGGCAATTTACACGCTTAATATGATGTACTACATATGTACCTATGTACATCTATGAACGTGGGCATCAGTGAAAGTATCTACGTGCAACAGTGCGTATGTGTATGTGTGAATGCATTGCTATAATTTCTTTAATGTAGCTGCGGGGCATGATTTTGTTTCATTAAGTACAGTAGCAGCGAAAAAATAAGAAAAACAAGTAAAGCATGTGTACTCGACTTCGAGATACGCTGTAATTTGTCTAAATTACTTTAATGAACCATGGATTTTTATATAGTGTTCCGTGATGCGAGTATGAACCAATGTGGAATATTTTATTACGAGCGGCCGGTTTGTATGAGCGCTACTCCTTATAGTAGAGTTAGCACGTTCATTTAACACACATTTACATGAGACTCTAAATATGCAAACTTGATGAATTTATCTTTCATAGTTCCCAAGATCTCGATGTTCAATCAGAATTTCCGTTTCTGATCTAAACTCATGATCAGCAACAATATTATAGTTTATATGAGCTCTACCATGCCTTCTTCTGCCTGTCACATACATTTGCACAAACCTAATATACCCTTTTACGCTATGAGTGCAGTGTATGCAAACAAATAGTGAAAATATTTAATAAATTAAAATTACGCCTGAAAATATGCTATTATTAATTGAAGTGTGCCACGATTCAACATGTCGTATACTTTATATATATATACATCGTATATACATCGTATATACATCGTATATACATCGTATAAACATCGTATATACATCGTATATACATCGTATAAACATCGTATATACATCGTATATACATCGTATACACATCGTATATACATCGTATATACATCGTATACACATCGTATATACATCGTATATACATCGTATATGTACATATCGTATACATATATATGTACAATGATATAAAAAGCATCCGCAGCGTTGCACTTTTAAAATCTTTTATGCTGCTATTTTTACTCGAATTGTGCATTCAGTTTTTAAATCTATCTTTAAGTTGCTGCTTGTCATGTTTCATTATTGTCCGTATTCGATGAGCATCAATTTAATATCGTATAATCTTATTTTATTACGAATCACTTTGATTAACAATTGGCATATTGGAAAAATATTCTGCATTTGATTTTAACAATGTCAACGCAGCAATCAGCAATAGTTGTCCTTGGAGCTACTTAGTACATAGCTGTTGAGTATCTGAAATAGCATCTATTTGCCATACAAAACCCTTTTTCTATACCTAAGGCTGTTATTAGAGATAATTGAAGGTACCTTTTTCAGACATTCTCCGTGCTTGGAAAGTTGAGTGTCATTTCCGAAGTATTTTCCTGCGTAGAATACGAATTTGAGATATTTGAGGTTATGTACCCGAATGACGGCGAAGTATATCCGTAACTTCGAATAGCCATATCTTTGCGAAAAAAAAAATCGTAATTAAACTCTTGAACTCTTCAATTAAAGGGTAAGAGTGGTACTAAATGATGTAACTGGAGAAATAGACCACAAAAATGTTTTGCACCCTGTACATAACCTCAAAATTAGGAAAAAACGCCGTTTTTCGGGTACATAGCCTCAAATATTTCAAAATCGTTACGTGATGGGCCAATTATGACCCCGGATTCGGATTCTATGCAGCAAATTACTACGAAAATGATACTTAGCTTTCCAACAATTAAACCATGTTGACCTGTGTTATTTGTATTGAGACAAGTTGGATAGTACATATAAGCGTAGCGAAAGGGTCACAAAAAATGATGTTACATTTTAAAATCTATTTTTCAATAAGATGGAGCATGTGGAAGGTGGGGAAGGGGGAAGGAGTGGCAGGGGAAAGGAGAGGGCCGCGTACAACGTCGCGGGCCCTACTAGGATACTTTAAAAATTTAATGATGCTTTGGAAACCTCCCCTGAACACAAATTTTACATATATATCCCGGAAAATTTAAGGTTTACAAGACGAATGAGGCAGAATTGATACAAAAGAACTGTCGCCGTGCGATTTTTGGGATAAATGAAACCTAAAGGTAAATACTGCAGTTAAATAATAAGAGCTTTAAATAATGAATAGCGAGAATAGATACCAGAAACAACCCTTCAGACCCATGAAGAAGTAGCATGGAAGAACAGCATCACGAAGAAATTCAGTAACTTTGCAATAGGAATGCAACATGATTGAAGTTTGTGAGCTATCCACAAAGCTGATATTTTGCCTTACGAATAGCTGATATCCTACATGCAAAAGTTGCCAATTATGGTACAAAGAAAGCATTGGCTTTTTATTGCATGAATGTAGTTTTATTGTATGAATGTAGTTGAAGTACATGCAAAAGTGTTGGTAAGGTGTATGCAGCGACTCTTATGCAAGATATGCTTGGATGAATGCATGTCCAACGATTGAAATATCATTTATTGTTACATACATTTCTGTCCGAACATTTCTGTAAACAGCTGCAGCTATGCACGGATGCACTAATAGAACAGTGTCAGTGTCAGGCTTCAGACCAAAGAGCTCGACCAGTGATAAAATTTTCACTCCGTGACTACTCTCCTAAAGTACAGGGGTTCTACATCAAAGACACACACACCAGCTATTTGTCAATTATAAGGCGGATAAGAACTTAGATCTGATTTTCTGAACTGGGTATTCCAGTAAAGATAGTTCTTCTTGGCATGATAATACTATCACATACATAAAGCGTCAGCAAAGTAGGAAAAAACCTCTCCGAGCCTTTTTGTTAACAAGAGTGGTTTCAGGCTGGGTGAAGCACTATGCTGGTCATCTTATTCGGTTGGACAATGGAGCTCAAATACGTACAATTTAAATGGAATAGAACTTACACTATCTACGAGCGGTGGACAATCTACGAGCGAGAGCGGCCGAGCATGACCTATCAATAGCAGTTGCTATTTATGGCAGCGAAGTTACTTTATAATTACTGGGAACAAACACAACTCGTTTTCACAAATAGTTATTTTCTACATAGAAATTGTGGCATAATAAAAAATATTAAAATTATTTGTTTGCATTTAAGCCTAACCAGCGCCACTTCCTCATCACTTCGTACACTAACTAATTAAATTCTGCTGAATATCTGGCCATGACTGAAAATGCAAAACTTCAATTAGAATTAGCAAGTAAAAATTTAATGTTCAAATCCAAATAAACACAAAATTGCAAGTCGCTCCAAGGCTTTTGCGCATTTATGAATTAATTGTAAATAATAAGCTTCTGCATTCTGAGAAGAGTTTTTTTTAATTGCGTTTTAGAACTCATCATACGTAAAGTCTTACGTAAATACTACATAAAGCATTATTCGAACGAAAGAATCACTAACAAAATTCATAGATGTATGTCTGTTATTTTTAACAATTAAAAGAACAAATTTAACATTTAATAAGAAAAGTAATAAGAAAGTCATTTCTAAATTGCTTCTTTATTGTCACAAAGTAGTTGGAATTGTCCTTAGTTCTGTGGATGGCGTCACTAATATGTGTTTTAATTAAATAAATTATAAATTATACTTTTCTATCTTTAAATACGATATATGTATATTAATAGCAATAATTGTGTAAATTTAATTGGTCTCATTACAAACTTTTCTGTTCAGCTACTTGCTCAAATCTGACGTTTTTATACTTAATTATGAGTGTGCAATAATGACGCCGATTAAAAACAATATTTCATTTAATGAGCTACATTATCGAATCATTATAATTTCACAACGATTTCTCTATAGATATTTTTGTGAATAAGTTTTAATTAAAAACAGCTTATGGAACTTTTAAGCTATCGAAGTTAAATACATTGTTCTTTATAGGTATAAATATTAATTTTCTTCGTTTTGTTTTTTTTTTTGTTTTTTGTTTTTTGTATCTTTAGTATAATAAATTCACAAAGAAATTAATGAAAACGCAACTAGAAAGAAGAAAACTCCGCCAATGGAAAAACAAAACGCTTGAAATGCGCATAGACAGATATGAAAACTTTGCAGACTGTGCTGAGTTGGCAGCTTCGATTTCGATTTTGATTTCATACAACCAAGCGACAAAGGATATGCTCAACTGCGTTATATATACACGTATACGAGGGCTGCTATTTATATTTCGAGAACTGGCAACACTAATGTCAAAAGCTAAAATCTGGCAACACCATAATAAATTTTGACATTTTTTGGCATAAACGTACTCACAAAGTTTTGATGTACAATTGCTATTTGTTTTGTTTACAGTGAGTTAAGAAAAGCAATTTGGCCAAAAAATGGAACTTTCAAGAGCATGTTTCGACGTGGATTATCTCAACAAGAATGTGTCAATGAACTCAGTTCTTTGTTTGGCGATAAAGCATCATCAAAAACCACACTATATATCGCTGGTATAGTGAATTCAATTGTGGTCGTCGTTCGGTCGCCGACGAATACCGTGAAGGTCGTCCAAAATGGGTTGTTGTGCCCAAAAACATCGATGCAGTACGTGACAGGTGACGAATCATGGATATATGCGTAGGAGCCGGAAACAAAACAGCAATCGACCGTGTGGATATTCCAATCCAACAAAAGTTGTTCGTGGAAGAAGCACAGCGAAGCAAATGCTCGCCTGTTTCTTCGGCCGAATGTGTCATGTGGCCACTGTTCCGCTTGAGCAACGTAGGACGGTCAATTCTGAGTGGTACACGACCATTTGTTTGCCGGAAGTCTTCAGAGAAATTCGTAAAACCAACCGCCAAAGACGTATCATTTTCCATCATGACAATGCGAGCTCTCACACATCTTGTCAAACGAGTGCATTTTTGAGCAGTCAAAACATCGAATTAATGACTCATCCGCCGTACAGTCCTGATTTTGGCACCCAATGACTTCTTTTTGTTCCCGAGTATCGAAGTTAAACTGCGTGGTCAACGATTTACGAGCGCCGAATATGCAGTTGATGCGTTCAAAAACCATGTTTTTTTTGGAGCTGTCTCAAAAGGAATGGAAAAACTGCTATGACAAATGGTTTTGAAAGAATGCAAAAGTGTATTGATCATCAAGGGGAATATTTTGAAAAACAATGAAGCCATTTTCATTTAAAAATGTTTGTTATTATTTGCTATTCCCGAAATATAAATAGTACCCCTCGTATAGTAGAGATTGCCTTTGACTACCTTTCCAATTGGAATTCGAATTAGAGAATAAATTGCAGTAAATGCGTATAAAAAACAAAAACGAGGAAGATAATATCCTGGCACTGATCATTGAGGATTAGGAAGGCAACATTCACAAACATTGCAACATCAATGGCAGCGATATTCACTGAAGTATATTCAAAGAAAAACTATATTCACTATATTAAGATATGTTAGCAACGGTGACGTCGAAGCTTTAATCAACTTTACACAATGCTTGGAATTGTAATATGGAGAAGAAATAATAAAAACACTTGTCTACAAGTAAAAAAATAATAAAATTGAATTAAAATTAGATTTTGGTCTGCGTAACTCGAAAATAGCCTCAACTGTTTTTTGAATAGATACGTTTCGACTGTATTTTCAGACCATTCATACAAAGAGTGATATGGCATTAACATTGTCTGAAAGTTTCCAACACATTAAAGAAGGCATCGTAGACCCAATAAAGTATATGTATTCTTGAATAGCTCGACGAGACGAGTCGCATTTTTTGGGATCAATTTTTAAGACATCCGGCTGCAAGTCGGAACATAAACTTCTTTTTATTGCAGTTTAATAGAATATCAACATTGACATGCAAACGCCCATTTATTGACGTAGCCCCTATACAAAAGACGAACCCCCCATTTTTGAGTTTTTTTTTAATATCAACTATGAATATTTTGTTTTTTATAGCTGTCCATATCACCTTAAAAATTGACATGGTAGATTCTTTTGAAAGGACTCTTCACAAACATATCAAATGGTGTGATACCTCCTGGTGTGATATCATTTTTAAGAAATAAATTCCCAAAGTGCGTATTTTAATATGTAATAAACATTTTTTCAATAAACTACATACTTACTTTTTTTGTTGTCGATTTTTTGAATTTTTTGAACTTTTTTTTTGGGACATATTAATTCCCTAAATACGTTCCAAAGTTATGATTTTTCAAAAACAACAGTCCAATTTGATAAGTCAGTGACTTTTTGAATTTTCCGCGTAGTAACTTAAAAAGTAACACTGCTGCTGCCAACTACCAACTGTTAATAAATCAATTGTTAGTAAATTTTAAGCAATCTGCATCATTAAGAATGCGCTTGCAAGCAGTTATGAAAGGCAGACAGTCGGACAGACGTCAGAAGATTGTCGCGCCGAACCGTACAAAGAAAAACACTGTTTCATCTACTGCTTGGGCGCTGATGTGCTACAATGCACATTCATGGAGCGTCGCAGCAGCTTAACAATATTGAGTTTAATCTAGGTCAAACACTGCTTAGAAGTTATCACACGATTACGTTTCGAGGTCAATTTCGGCACCGACGTGCTTACTGTCCGTCTGTCCGTCTGTCTGTTTGCCCTTCGTGTCTGTTTGCATTGGCTGTCAAATACAAACTTAATATTGCACATTTGGTACTTCAGGGACCATCCTCAAATCAATATAATTCGAAATGCAATGACTCAATTAGATCCAAACATTGCTTTTAAATAAGTCCTTTGTGAGACAAATCAGCTAGAGACTTTAGTTCACAGGCCTGCAGTCAGATTGTCAATACACAAAAATGTGTCTTAATTTTGCTTATTTTAGGACTTACACTGAAAAATTATTAGCTACGCCAATTATCCGTTGAATTTCATGAACGTTTTTTAAATACTATCAACTATCAACTTTATGAGAAGAATTTAAACTGGTGCTACCCTTGCGAATGATATTTTTCCCACGACGCTAGGTAATATAATATTTGCAATTCCTTGTTGTTTTGATAAGAAGAATCTAACTCACACAAACACTTGCAGGAACTATGTACCATAAGGGCTTCATGCAGCACATAGACCCTAGAAGTACTATCTGTACCGAAAGTAAATATATTATGATGAAATTTATAGCTATAATAAGCAGCAAGTTACTTGTTAACCTATAAACAACACAAACATTAAATTTCAGCTTAATATCTCAAAAACTAAGCTAAAAGAACATCAGATGGACAGACGGACGGACAATGCTAACACGATACATGTAATCAAGCTGCTCAAAATAGCTTTTTTTTACAATAAGTGATCTAGGCTGCCTACTTCACCCTGCCATTAGGTTAGAGAAAACTTACGAATCTTTGGTTAAGGGACCATTTGGTCCATACTGCAAATTTCATAATATTACCAAAAAATGTTTCTTCTTTGTATCTATTGCAGTTAAATACTTCCTAAATATTATAAATGCGTTCTTTACCCAACACAGTTAATGTAATCGGTGTATCGGTATATCGGTATATCGGTGTGTATATTATTGTTTAATGTATTTCAGTGAAATAGTTGTCTAATATAACATTTTCAATGACAGTGTCAAAACTGAAGATGTTCACGGCTTATTTGATGCAAAATTTGGTCGCCCCATTTTCCGATCAATAATGTCTGAAGAAGCATTTCATATGATTTCCAGTGCACTCCGATTCGTTGATGTTTGGAGTCGACGACAAATGCAGAGTAGCGATAAATTCACTCCTATCCACAGTTCCGTTGGCAAGAACTTCTTCCAATGTTTTACAACTGTCATGAAAATGTTACCATTGATGAGCAGCTTATTGCGTTCAGAGGACGCTGTTCTTTTCGACAGTTTATGCCATCAAAACCAGCAAAATATGGTTTGAAATTTTGGCTGGCGATGGACTCTAAGTCAGGCTACGTATGGAAAATACAACCATATCTTGGTAAACCTAGAAATGGAAAGCCTGCAAAGAACCAAGGAGAACGTGTTCTATTGGAGTTGGCAGAAAGCTTGAAAGGGCAAAATATTACGGGCAACAATTTTTTTTTTCAACGTATGAGTTAGCGAAAAAACTTCATGAAAGAAAACTTACATATGTAGGAACTGTACAACATCATACATCAGTCACAAAAATAAAGCCACCCACCACATTGATTAGCACAATGCACAAGACAGCTTCAGTTGATGTGAGTGGATCGAAGAAAAAGCCGAAGATTGTTTCTTATTATAATTCTACGAAAGGTATGCTAGTTTTTTGTACGCTTATATTTTTGTGGCGTAGATACTGCTGATCAAATGATTGGATCCTATACCACAAAACGTAAAACAAATCGATGGCCAAACATAGTATTTGCAAATATATTAGATATATCTGCGTTGAATGCGTTGAATGCGTTCATACTATTTTCTGCAATCGATGCCTCTTGGACTCCAGCTGATCAGAGTCGCAGCAGACCAGAGTTTTTGCGGCAACTAGCACTTTCATTGGCTGAGGCGCCGACAAAACTTCTCAGCACAACTATTGACAGAAATATACGAATACAATGCACAAATTCAGAGGCCTCCTCAAGTAATGCTACTTCTAAACTGGCGGCACGAAAGCGTGCACTTTGCAGTTGTTGCAAGTCAAAGTCTGACATAAAATGTTCCATTTGCAGCAAGTTTATTTGCACAAATAACAGAAAAACATTGTGCTCAACATGCAATGACAAATATTATCTAGCAAACTAATAAATACCTACTTTTGTTTCAATGAAATGTAAAGAATATCAAAGAAAACCTAACCTAAGATTCGTAATTTTTTATTTTTCTCAGCCACGCCTTAAGTCAGGAAGCATTGTTTTATAAAAAGACCACATTAGCTAAAAAATAAAGTGTGTTGATATCACCGTTCAAAACTTAGAAAGGAAACAAAACAAAAATTGGACCAAATGGGCTCAACCTAACGGCCGGTTTAAATGCGTTACAAGTTGCCAGACAAACTAATTATACGAGTACACTTCATTGCACTATGTGTGAAGTGTACTCGCATAGAGCATACTTTTCTCATTGCTGCTGCTTTTTCAGTGCACATTTCAATAAGTTTTATTGACTTTTTAGCAACACACTTCATGAAATATAACTGGTAAATCATCTTATGATGCCACAAGCAGAGCCTAACTTTTTATAGTTGTTCGTACGACAGTAACTCTTATACATATTTCAAAATAAACTTACATATAGAACAGCGTATTCGTATTTATAAACAAAAACCATCACAGTTGACTTACCTAAAAAGTAAAAAGAAAAATATTTATTAGTGTAAATGTAGTAATTTGCAATAAGGATAAAAGATGCAATATATAAATATGGAATTTTTAACTCAATTTGAATTTCGTTATTAACTTTCAAATATTTTCGTTCCATAGTTTTTTACTCTTTTGGGACAGAGTGCACATCGTTGGCCAATTGCAGATTATAGCCAAAAAAAAAAAAAAAAGAAGCAAGCTATAATTGAATATCCTTCAATTTTTTTGTAGAACGATAAATGCGGAAATAAAATTTACCCTTCGGCATAGTACAGATGCGGGTGTGTGTAAGGGTGGTGCACCGGTTGTGGTCCTGTTCTGACTACTGTCAAATGTGTATGTCGGCCGTACGTAGTTTTTGTACTGATACCGCAAAAAAAAAAAAACACACACACACACGCCAAAGTTATTTGGTCAAATTTTGAAATTGAGATAGATCGAAGTGATTTAATTGGGAAGAGGTGAGTGTAGTGCATATTTATGCAGTATTTTTTATTATAATTTGCGATTCAATTTTGATTTCAACCAAAATGTTCACACCACACACTTTTTTTGATCGATTGAAAAATTGTGACCATTGCCGGTTATGTGGAACTACATGAAATCATTTTTTGTTTGCGCTATGCCTCGCACTCCAAACATCGGTCTCGGATAATTAAAAATAGAAAACATCAAATTATGTCCAGCTTTTTATATTTTACATACAGATCGAACTTTTACAAAGAAAACAAGTTATTTATGTAGAAAATCTTTGGATAAATATATAAGTTATAAACAGTTCAATGAAGGTGTCAAAACTCAAATTTTTCTGTGTTTTCTAACTTTCTTCTATTTATAGCTATTATGATATTTTTGCCTGAGCCAACAGACTGACGTTGGCAAGAATATGCGATGGATATTTGTGCAAATTTCGAATCTGTCATGTTTCTAGTTCCACATTTGGATGTACTTTCCATTCCCAACTGTCCCAGCTTTATGTGACCTCAAACTGAGTTCTAATACACAAGACGAAAAACCTCTGACAGCGAATACGAATCAAGTCAAAACAGTTCAATTGCAATTGTACATCAAAACTTTGTGAGTACGTTTATGCCAAAAAATGTCAAACTTTATTATGGTGTTGCCAGATTTTAGCTTTTAACATTAGTGTGGCCAATTCCCGAAATATAAATAGCAGCCCTCGTATATGCACAGGTCACGAAACACTTTTTTAACCACACAACTTTCAAAAAATCAAAAATAAATTTAAAAAATACGGTATTCGCGAGAAATGTTCTGGAAATTTCCATATATTTAGTTGTTAAGTATCAAAATGAAGAAATTCGTTCAGCACCATATTCTCCGAATCGGGTGCCTTGGGATTTATGGTTATTTAAGTGTAAAAATCTTCAGTCGCAATATGGAGATAATTGATGCAGTTGATGTAGAAATTGATAAGCTACAAAAGCGTAATTTTCAGTACAGTTTTGAGAGATCAATCTGCAGACTAAAGGAATGTTTTGAAATTAATGGTGAAAATAAGAAAAGTAATGAAGAATAAAAATAAAATTACAAAACTAAAAAACCGAATTTTTTTAGTTCACTGAATATACTCAGTTTTCATTAATATACTATTAATAATACATCATAAAAGTTGACAAACTTACAAGTAGACAGACGGACATTCTAAGGTTGACTTGCATTTTCGAAATATTTTAGATTAAAAATTTATTTCAGCGAGATGATATTGTTATTGCATGAATAATAACTAAACTTAGACATTTTTCAACAAATTGAGTCGATAGAGTACCTCAATAAAAATATATTTCCTTTGCAGTACTTTTGGTATGGCGCGAGAATAGAAAACTGAGCACTGTAGCTTTGGAAATCTATACAGCCAGAGATGACAGATTTCAAACCGGAATGCGTGCAGCGTTTAGAAGGACACAGAGCATAGTACGCAACGGAGAGTCGAATGCTGGTGCCACTGACCGCGACAAGTTTAAGGACAAAGAAGCTTCTTGTTGATTCCAACTACAATTGTACTTAAGTATATATTTTCTGTACATTAAAATCAAAAATATATTTTTTAATACATAAAGTAGACACACTATATGCTCAATCAGTATGCGCTCTACAACTGCAGAACTAAATGAATCAAATGCATTGCATCAAACAGGCAGACAGACAGAAGGACGGATGGACGGACATGGCAATATTGACTCGACGCAATGCTACCTTCATAAGTAAAATACGAGGGAAATTTGATAAGTTTCTGACTTTTTGTATACCCCGCGCAGTTTAGCTTTAATACAACACTTTAAATACAATACTGCCTGCTATTGTTAATTTGTGTTTGACAGCCCATTCAACGTAGACATGAAAGGTAGACAGACGGACATAAATCGAAGCTTGCCGCACTGATCCGAGCAAAGGAAACCACTGTCAAACAGTTCTTAACACATGATTACATTTAAGGTTAAATCGGCAATGACCAGCTTTCTGCTCGTCTGTTCGCCTGTCTGTCTTTCATGTCTGCTTTCAATGGCTGTCAAATACAAACTTAATCATTCAGGGACTGCACTCAAATCAATATTATTCGACATTCAAAAAGTCACATCTGACTTATCACATTTCCCTCGTTCAAGTTTTATTTGAGCTGCAAAATTTCAAAAAGTTCAATATTTTTATTTCATATTTCATGCTCAGTAGAAAGTTTGTAAACACTTTAAAATATTTTTCATCATTCATTTATCTGTGCTTAAATTTGTATGTATCCCTGTTCATTGGAATGTAGTTCTTTGCATTGCAGAAAAGAATATCAGAAGTCGTTAGTAATTAATTTATATCGGAGAAAATAGTTTTATTTGTGACGGTTACTGAGAGCTCTGTGAATGATGTTGCATAATACTTCACATTGCCTGAAGATTTTGATTTCAAATGAAATAACTATACGTTCTTTCAGTAGCTAATGCAACATAAACCGAGTTATTTAGCTTAGTTTTAAAGTTAATCGTTGTCCGTGTGCCAAAAGAGTTCCTTAAAAATCAAATACCTTTTACCATATTTACTTTGTTACTATTTGTAGTGTATAGAAATCATAAATGCAATCGATGCGCATACAAAAATTTGCATTTCCTTCAAGATGCATAATTTGATTTTAAAATTGCAAAGGAACCGGAAATGAGTTCAGCGGCCAGGACCACGACGCAAACATCCTGTGTGTTCCGTTATCGACAGCAATGAGCTTCTCAACACGACAGCTTTACACGCACAGCGAAATGGAATTAAAGCTTAATTCTTTTCAAAGCTCTGAGACGATGCGAAAGTTTTGCACGATAATATTCGATATAACCTCAAAAGCACCAAAAGCTCTTCTGGGTTTTTTTTAAAATGGTTCCGTTGTCTACTAGAACGTTTTCGTTTTAGCTAAACTAAAGCTTGCAAAGCTCAAATTGTAGCTTTCTAAATTATGCAGACACAGTTCGCAGAGCATATTAATTTAGGCGCAAAACTTTACCTGATTGTGGCGAGTTTAACGGTGAGTTGCAAAGCTTTTGTGCGAAATTTTGATAGTAGTTTCAAGATAAGATTACTCATCTGTTCTGGATGTGTTTAGATCATATAAAAATATATACATAGATTAAATGTGTTCTAGCAGAGTACAGATTGCAGCGTAGCCTTAATCGTTTGATTAAAAGTACAGTCGGACCTCAAATAAAGTTCCTGAGCAACTACGCTTTACCAAAATCGTTCATACGAGATTCGGTATCAATTCAATTCAATCGAATCAACTTAATTTTAAAGAAATTGAAAACAAAAAACACGAAAGTAAGTCGATTGTGGTCGACTTCGAGATACCCTGTAGCTTGTTTAAAATTTATACATTGAAGAAACTAACTTAGAACTGGAAGAAGGAAGTTACGCACACTTTTGTTTGCCCGCCAGGTTGTCCGTCTATACCGACAAAAATACAGAAAATAGAAGTTGCTAAATGAAATTTACAAATTTATTGAATAGTGATTTGGCAGTACAAAACTTTTTACATAGTTCAAGGACCAATTAAGAGGCGAAAATTTATTGTACATATAACATAGAGAACGGAGTGAGTTATTTACAAAAGGGCAACTATATTGGCACGAATTGACGAGTTGGCCGAATAGGGACATTTAGTAATATAGACTGAAGTAAGTAGGGAGAATCAATCGGAAAAATACGAATTTCATGAAGAAAAGCAACAGAGAGCATAGATCGGCGTGGTAGGAGGATTGGAAGAGCAACTAAACTAATATAAAATAGTTTGTATGTAAGCTGTGAATGTGTTAGTAGTAGTTGGGGTTTCAGCGTTCACCATAAGGTCTGTTATGTTACTTCCACTGTTTAAAATAATTTTAAACGGCACTGGATAACTTTCTGCAGATTAAAAATTTCTCGACTTACTTTCACCTTGAATTGTGACAGAGTGCAGTCGAAATCGTCAGCTTTTCATCTATTCCAATCTGTGTTTTAAGCGGTTAGCTCATCGAATAAGAAACTTTAAATCGCAAAAACCCAAAAGTGGGGATTGAGATAGTATGGGCAATATACCTAAAAGATATTGTGTCATACCGATTTATGAATTCTAAACGGTTATTGATCCGGAATAGTTTCCATACCGATTTTTAGAAATATTCGATGAAAACTAAGGAACGAGTTCTCTAGTTTAGGGAACTTAGGTTGTGCCAAAATCATACTATTTCCACTTTGAGTCAAAAGTGTAGAAATAAACTAAATTTCATATGTTGTAGTCTGTTTTATAGATGACGTCGTAGACGCCAAGAAGTAAATATAGATAAACTCGACGAGATGAGATGAGATGAGATGAGATGAGTGGACCAGTCTGTCCGTGTGTTTTTGCGCATTTGTTTGTATTGATTTTTGGAACATATGGCTGAACTTTGGTTTAGAGGCATAATAGAGGCTCACATACAAACCCACCGTACACCAGACAAACTCACCATCCACTTTTGGTTTTTTGTACTAAAAGCTTTTTACAAGCGAAATTGAAAATTGCTATGGTGGTTTCTTATGGTCTAAAGAATTTTAGGAGTAACTCTCAAACATACTCACTACCCACACGTATGTTCTCAGGAAGCAAAAAAAAAGTGTTTTTTAGTTTGGTTGGGCAAAATAGCTTCTATACGATTTGAAATTTCATGTGAATGATATCAGATGTACGGTTTCACCAAAGTAAATTTTGTTTTTTTTTTGGTTTTGGTTTTTCTTTTTATTTGTTTTTTATTTGCGCTGTGAAGTTTTTGTGCTACTTCAATAACACTTGTGGACAAAAAGGCCCAAACTAAAGTCGTTTGAATTTTTTTTCAGCTATATAAACATTTTTCAAGTTGACTTTTGTATTTATTTAGCTTTTTTCGATTGTTCATTTTATTTATTTGTTTTTTTTTTTTTGTTTTTTTTTTTTTTGTTTATACGGGTTTTCTATAAAAGGGCATCGTTAACAAAACTTTTCAGCTGAGATATTTAAAGTTCAACTATTGACAACAGTTGTTGTTCAATATATAATTTGTAGTAAATGTATTCGTAGTAAAATCAAAGAATTCCATAGCAGTTTCGTGTTTCTAGTTCGAACGAAATGCACAAATCCGAAATGTATTCGATAAACTTGAATTAATTGTTTGTTTAGATAGACTTAACGTTTGCGTAAAGTAATGACACTGGAAGAAAACAGTTAAATGACAGCACTATTGATATCAATATAAAAATTCTTTGTATTTTGTATAAAGGTCCTGGCAAAATATACAAGCACACCCTTAAATGATAACTCAGTCTTTTGACATCAAACATTTGAACTGCTCAAGGCGACAAATGTGCTTCTGTTTACATGCATAGGGTGTTTTTATAGAGATTTCTTTTTCCAAAACGCTATTGTCGTCAGTAGTCAGTCTTCAGTTTCGTTCGACAGAATAACGGTTGTAGTGTAAATTCATTTTGGTAAATCGTGGTACAGTTCGGAAATGTTGCCGTCCATTTTACGGTCGACATAATTGTAAATCCGAGCAACTAACTCGAACCACCATGGCACGTTTTCGCAGCACATAAACTCCATATAAAAAGTATTCAAAAATTGTATTTCCTAAATGCACCACATCCGAGCCAGATGTAAATTCCTTTGGGATTTGCAGCAAAAAACAAGTTTGAAACAATGAAAATTGATTTTCTACTACAGGTAGAACAAACAAATAACGTAATATAACAATTTAATACAACACATACGTATACAGATATAAATATATATGTGCACATATCCTTCACTGAACTAATACTGCGTTCTGTTACTGTTTGTCAATATGAATTCATATATATATATATATATATATATATATATATATATATATATATATATATATATATACAAATGTATATATACTACGTATGTAAGTACATATATTATATGGAAACTTTAAATCCATGGCAAACTGCACGGAGCATACATATCAACATATAAATCAAAATGTAGAGAAAGGTATTGGTAGAGGTATATTCAAAATGCCCGACTACATAATACGCTGCACAATTTCATAGCGCTAGTGGTTCTCTTCTTTTTTCAATAAAATGGCTATTAGTATTACTTGATTTTTACTTTGCCAAGCGGTTTTTATAGCCTGTACAAAAAATATTTGTAACATGGCATATTGAGTTTGTAGCAGTTAAAACTTATGTAACATTGCATAAGGAGCATCGGAGACCTTATAAAGTGTATACGTATTCATGATCAGCGAGAAAACACGATTCGATATAGCTATGTCCGTCCGTATGTCTGTCCAGGTATATCTCCAAGAGTCAAGTACTCCGTGTAGAACAGACTTAGACAAACTAAACTATAGGGTCTCTAGGTGCCGCACTGCTGCAAGAGTAACATGAAATTTGAACCATTTTACTGCAGTGTTACTGTTACTGTTATAACTAGAGTTACCCCTTTTGTCCTAAACGTACTAAAAATTACTAAAAATATCAATTTCACGGAATGCGTTTTCGCTTCAAAATCAACGCTGTCCAGGGGGGACGAACACCTTTGTGATTTCACAAAAATACAAATGAACCCATGCACAGTTACAACAATTTTTTTTTTTTTGTTTTGTTCACATCCACTTTCGTTGTTTTTCTTTTAAATATTTTTTGAATTCATCTTCTTTTAAAATTTTACCAACAAAAACATACTCAACTGATGCACGCCAACATGTTGGCAAATTTTTCGTTTTTATTCTGCCAACTGTAAACAAGAAAACCGAAACGAACAAAAAAGAGAGCAGCTATGCGGAATACGTTACATTATTATATCATTCTACTATGTGCTAAACGGTCAAGTGCATAGAAAGACGGCAATGAATCAACATTACACGGTACGGCCTGATACTCAATAAAAACTAGACGTCGGAAAGATCGCCGTAGATTTTTCAGCCTCACTCTCCCAATTGCTTCGGAAATCCGAGCGCTTTGACACCAATAAAACTTTCAGATAAAGTGAGACTTTTTTTAATTTCTTGATGGATTAAATCCTATGTCAATGGCCATATAGGCATGATCATCCATAAAAAAGTGATGCCACTTGCATATGCATTGATATCATCGGCACGAACGAGCGGCAAGATAGCAAAGAGTTCTCGAAACTTGAGCGACAGTCACGTCTCATGGGCATAGCGGTAAACGAAGAAAAGATGCAGTACTTGGTATCGAATTGCAGTTGGTCTGTGAATATGAAAAATTTCAAATTCAATGTTGTAGAACATTCTGTCTAGCTGGGAACAGAGGAGTCCCACAACAACAACAACCTCTGGAGTTCATACGAAGAATCACGCTAGCTAACTTCTACTACTTTAAGCGCAAATAGCCCAAATTAAAAATAGATCCCTGTCGAACTACGAAGATACATTTCTATAAAATTCTGACAATCCCGGTCCGACTGTGTGGCGCAATCATCAGATATGGCATCCTTGAGAGTGTTCGAAAAAAAAATTCTTCGTAGGATTCTTAGTCCCCTTGGAGTTGGCGTCGAGTTTGGGACCCGTATGAACCACGAGCTGCACTAATGGTTTACGACGGAAATATGAACATAATTGGTGGACGACGTCATAGAAGACGTTCGAGCTTACGATTGCATAACTAGGTCTATGATGACCAAAAGAAGCTTCGCATTGCCAGCGAATGGCTCCACTAAATTATACTGAATGGTGCGCTTCCTACATGCGGTCATGGTCGACAAACGGTTGTAGCGCTTTTTATGTAAGTAAGTGTTCTATAAGGGGCTATATTATATTACGATGGACGTTAGTCATACCAAAGTATAAAAGAATACTACTCAGATACTATGTTTATCCTCTCTGTTCCGGTTTCCGAATCCGAAGAAATTATTCGCATTCGGTTTGAATAGCTGTTCCGGCGCTTACAAAACGAATACATCTGCCCTGTTTCCGTTCTCACAATGTTTTTTTGTTTTCAAAACCAATCGAAACATTGTTCAGGTTTCCAAATACGAATACTCCATGTAGCTAGTGGATATACAATATAAAATTTCGTGCATGAAGGGTATACAAGATTCATTTTCTTTTATTATTTTTTCTCTGTCTGTCATAAGTAGTCACAGCGGAGGTATTCACAAGACGGCAATCAAATTATCCAAAAAAAAAAAGAGAAATCTGTTATAAGGACAAAGTAGCTCAAAGTTTGCTTTCTCTTTGCTTTCGTTTTCACTTTGGTTTGCTTTGCTTCTGTTTTCTGCATTCATAATTAAGTATACGACATGTGTGTCTACATGTACATACGAGGGGTACTATTTATATTTCGGGAATAGCAAATAATAACGAACATTTTTAAATGAAAATGGCTTTAGTGTT
This sequence comes from Leucophenga montana, assembly GCA_035044765.1. NCBI lineage: Eukaryota > Metazoa > Arthropoda > Insecta > Diptera > Drosophilidae > Leucophenga > Leucophenga montana. The sequence continues at coordinate 18,504 of JAWNNQ010001546.1, forward strand.
TTTCAAAATATTCCCCTTGATGATCAATAAACTTTTGCATTCGTTCAAACCATTTGTCATAGCAGTTTGTCCATTCCATGATTCGTCACCTGTCACGTACTGCATCGATGTTTTAGGGCACAACAACCGATTTTGGACGACCTTCACGGAATTCGTCGGCGACCGAACGACGACCACAAATGAATTCACTATACCAGCGATTTACTGTGGTTTTTGATGGTGCTTTATCGCCAAACAAGGAACTGAGTTCATTGGCCCATTCTTGTTGAGATAATCCAGGTCGAAAGTTGTGAAAAATAATCCAACGAAAAGCTTTTTTGAAATTTCCATTTTTTGGCCAAATTGCTTTTCTTAACTCACTGTAAACAAAACAAATAGCAATTGTCGTACATCAAAACTTTGTGAGTACGTTTATGCCAAAAAATGTCAAACTTTATTATGGTGTTGCCAGATTTTAGCTTCTGAAATTTGTGTTGCCAGTTTCCGAAATATAAATAGCAGCCCTCGTATGTATAGACATATATTGTATATACATATATATTCTCTCTCTCTCTCTCTCTCTCTCTCTCTCTCTCTCTCTCTCTCTCTCTCTCTCTCTCTCTCTCTCTCTCTCTCTCTCTCTCTCTCTCTCTCTCTCTCTCTCTCTCTCTCTCTCTCTCTCTCTCTCTCTCTCTCTCTCTCTCTCTCTCTCTCTCTCTCTCTCTCTCTCTCTCTCTCTCTCTCTCTCTCTCTCTCTCTCTCTCTCTCTCTCTCTCTCTCTCTCTCTCTCTCTCTCTCTCTCTCTCTCTCTCTCTCTCTCTCTCTCTCTCTCTCTCTCTCTCTCTCTCTCTCTCTCTCTCTCTCTCTCTCTCTCTCTCTCTCTCTCTCTCTCTCTCTCTCTCTCTCTCTCTCTCTCTCTCTCTCTCTCTCTCTCTCTCTCTCTCTCTCTCTCTCTCTCTCTCTCTCTCTCTCTCTCTCTCTCTCTCTCTCTCTCTCTCTCTCTCTCTCTCTCTCTCTCTCTCTCTCTCTCTCTCTCTCTCTCTCTCTCTCTCTCTCTCTCTCTCTCTCTCTCTCTCTCTCTCTCTCTCTCTCTCTCTCTCTCTCTCTCTCTCTCTCTCTCTCTCTCTCTCTCTCTCTCTCTCTCTCTCTCTCTCTCTCTCTCTCTCTCTCTCTCTCTCTCTCTCTCTCTCTCTCTCTCTCTCTCTCTCTCTCTCTCTCTCTCTCTCTCTCTCTCTCTCTCTCTCTCTCTCTCTCTCTCTCTCTCTCTCTCTCTCTCTCTATATATATATATATATATATATATATATATATATATATATGGTATGTGTTTGTGTGTTTGTGTGTGTGTGTGTGTGTAATGATGAGGCAACAAGTGTTTTTATATATTTTTTTCTAACGACATCAACAGAACCAAAATATATGAGTATATACACGGTGTCCCAACAAAAGTGCACGATTCAGATTTGGCGTAATTTTTTTCCTGTGCAAGTGCCAACTTTGAAATTTGATAGAGCTGGCATCTACGATTCTTCCGATTATTAAAAAATGAACAACGTGTTATCATTGTGAAAATCCGATTTTTCGAAACAACAAATTGGTTCGTCAACAAACAAAATGGTCGAATTTGGGGCTCAGAAATTCCATGAGAAACAAATGCATTCTTAACGGCCAACCATCTGGTGCGGATATTGGTCAGGTCAGGCGGCGTGATTGGGCCTTACTTTTTTGAAAATGAGGGAGGAAATGCAGCGACTGTGAATGGCATTCGTTACAGGAACATGTTAACGGAGTTCTTGTGATCGCAAGTGGACTGGAAGTATGAAAGTGGAGGACATGTGTTTTCAGCAGTACGGTGCCACCTGCCGCACCGCGCATGAAACAATCGATTTATTAAAGCAGTGTTATATTTTAAAATTAAATCGTGCACTCTTATTGGGACACCCTATTTATGAATTTATGTACGTTTAAGTATATACATAGATATATACATTTGCCTATGTGTGATTTCTCGGAAGGTGCAAATACAGGGGCAGGCATAGCTTCCAGTTCACATATTAATTTAATATACCAAAATCCGCTAAGTGCGCAAAATGCGGTTTGTGTGGCTTTTTACTTCAATAAACTCATTAAATTATGCATGTGTGTGGGTGTGTGGGTGTGGTAGTTGTCTGTTTGCGTAGCAGCATGTTTAGGACATGACGCTCATTAGCATGTGTCAATTTGACAGACGGCGACGGCGGTTACAGCGTCGCTGACGACAACAACAACAAAAACAATACCAGTGTGGAAACAAAAACTTAAAATGAAATTCAAGGAAGAATGTTGCTCGACTACCAGATATCCTGTAACCATTCTACGTTACTTTATTTGCATGATAGCTATCTATGGGCGACTAGTATATTCTATAGTGTATCAATCTAGAGCTACGTATGTTGAATATTTTAGTAGAACTACTGTTACTGAAGTCTTGGACAGACCTGACTAATTATGTTCAAAAACAGAAAAACTTTCTGGAAAAACAAAATCAAAAAATAACGTAGGTTTTTTCCAATGAGCAAACCTATTCAGACTTACGCCTCAAAAGTATGCGACTTTCAAAGTAAGTTTGTATGGTTGTATGTTAGTATGTTAGTTTATATGGTTCTCTAAGAAGTGACTTAGCTAACGGTATTGAAGTAAATCAGTTATCCATTGTGACGTTTCTGTTTGTACCATGCACTGACATGGACAATTCTTTTACATAATACTCTCCCAGGGGTAAATTTGGATTGTGTGAACCTTTTCCTAAATATGGTAGAGCATCAATCATGTAATTGGTGCCACTGTCACACATCATAACGAATTTCACACCATACTTTGCAGGTTTATTAGGAATGTACATTTTAAAGCCGCATCTACCTCTAAACGCCAATAATTGTTCGTCAATAGTGAAATATAATCCGGGAGTTTAGTTCTCATGGCATTTTTGTATAAACAGGTCCCATATTTTCCGAATGGGTGCAAATTTGTCGGCAATTAAAGCTAGTCGTATTGCTTTAGCATCAAAACGAAGGCATAACATCAAAAACTTGAACCTATATTGCGACATTGTAGATAAGTACTTTGGTCTGGCGTATGATGGATTAAAAAGTTCCGGGGAAGATAAGTGATTGTCTTTCATGGTAGCTGTCAACGTCAACACACCAATCAAAGCTAAAATTTCCTCGTAATTAGTAGCTTTCTCTCCGGATTCACTGCGGCAGCCGATTTTGACGTTAGACCATTTAACTGTTTCTTCTAAAATTTCATCCGTTCAACAATGTTTGCATGGTCGGGTTGGGCCACGGCTTGGATGTACAATATTTTGTCCATAACGATGAGATGAACCCTTCTTTGTTGACCACTTGTGAAGATTTTTTCCGCGTAGTATAGATTTTGAAAACGATATGATGCGAGATGTTGCTTTCAAAATATTAAGCGGTATATCATCTTCATCTGAATAATTTTCGGAAGAATCATTGCTCATTAGTCTATTCATGATAAAATAGCAAAACAAACTGAACACAAATAACAAAAGTATTGCCCGATCTAAACAATTAATGACAGCTTAAAGCCTGTCGAATAAATGGAACCTTTAAAAAAAAAAAAAAACATCAATGCAACTAATGCTAACTACATTTTGTGTTAAATTAAGCAATTTATAAGTTTCTAGTGTTAAATTGTGAGAACCACTAAATACACACACACACACACACACACACACACACTTATGCACTTATATACATACAAACCTTTATATGCAACCACTTGCCATAAGGGTCAGCATTGCTCGCACACTTTTATCGATGCTCGTAAAGTTCAACGACTGCCGGTCGACAATGAAAAACCTGACAAGCAGGACAATGAGAACAAGGAGTATGGCTGTCAATCGAAGGCTCCACTCATGCGTGAATTATTAACACCTTAATTGAGTAAGATCAACTAAATCAAAAGAAAATCTTCTGGACACAAAGCAAAAAAAGGGGAAAAAAAGAAAAGAATAAGTTTAAAACTTAAACAACTACTTTCGAGAACTTTAATTGAGACGTGTAACCTCTAAATTAGTCATTTATAATGCAGTAAATCGCTTCTGATTTAAACTGATTAATTGCAGCAAATGAACAACGACTTTACGTTCACAAGTTCAACTTATGAAGTGCTTATATCGAAAGGACCAAGTTTTCTTTCGTTGAATTGGCAATAGAATTCATTTAAAGAAAAAAGACTTTTCAATGTTTTCCCTTTCATTGAAAATGCAGATGTATACATATATATGGAAACTAAAAGAAGAAGAAGACCAGAGGGGGAAAACATACATTGAAGTAGATGTGCAAGTTAGCAGGTTGTTTGATGATTTATAGAAAAAGGGGGAAAATATTGGCTTTGGTCGAACCGAAACTTTACTATTAAATATTTTAATGCAATAATGATAATTTGAAAACTTTTATTTAACTTTTTAAGTGATTAGTTGCACAAATATAACAAAGTTTTATTTACTTACAAAATGGGAGTAGTGCGAATAGTGTGCATATCGGAAACTATTCGAGTTCGATAAGCTAAATGAACAATGAAATACATTTAAAAATCATAGAAAATGAGTTTAGGAATAAAGAAAATATTCATCTCCAGATCGATATTTAAAAAACTGAGGAATTAACTTGTTTTGTAATAAGACAGACAGACAGACAGACAGACAGACAGACAGACAGACATACAGACAAGGCTAGATCGTTCGATTTTGTACTTTAAGTAGTTTCCGATGCATGTTTCAGCGTCTTTCTAGAGCGGACTGGCAACTCTAAATCGAAGTGTAGGCCGACGCACTGTACTGTTGGTACCAAAAGTCTATTAAGTCCAGTTCATTAATCGTGGAAAAAAAATTCCTCCAACACATACGCATACCTTGAATGCACAGGCCTTTTATGCACTTTTTCTGCTTTGCTGCATGTTCCATTCAAGTGAAAATGCGTTTTATTGCATGAAAAAGCCACAACAACAACTAAAGTAGGCCTCGACAGTATATGAACTCTCCTCACTGTTCCAACGCACGATGCCGATGCCGAAGGAAATAAAACTTTTAAACCACCCCTGTCGATTGGTATCACTTCCGCCAAGCTACGATCCCTAAAGCCTGAATGCGCCCATTTCAAAAAAGCAAGTTATGATAAGGCACCCTGTATAATCAACTTCTGTATCAAAATTTACACAATTCAAAACTATATAAAAAATATTATTTAAAAAAAAAAAAAAAAACTAATACAAAAACCCGAAACTCCTTCCTTGCCAATCATTTTCTTCATAAAATTCATAAAATTCATTTGTGCTCCTTCAAAAGTCTGCTGTTCATGGTTGCTGTTCAAAGCTGTTCAGCTATTCAAAGTTGAAACACTTTTTTTAAGAACCTGTTGCTTGATGTAGCGGAATTCTGGCGAATACGCTCATTAATTGTTAAAATATAATAACTGCATCGAGAACTATTGTTGTTTCTACATATTCAAACAAGAATCCCGAATTATGTTGAAAGTTTGAAAAAATTTTTGTTATATTTAAAAAAAATTTTGGGTTACCCTCGCACAAAGAGACGTAGTCATTAGCATTCTGGTAGCTTTACTTTTTCTTGCTTTCTGCTTTCTTCTCTTTATTTGAAAGACATACACACACACAAGCACACCATTTTTTTTGCATGTATATATGTAGGATTGTATGTATATACTTATTTATGCAACTATCCTTAAGAGTCTTCGAACCGGAAGTCAGCAAGCTTCACACAAGGGAAAACTTTTTACTTTGCTGCCATTTACTGCCATACTAGAAGCATATATCGTGTATATTTATATATATATATATATATATATATATATATATATATATATATATATATATATATATATATATATATATATATATATATATATATATATATATATATATATATATATATATATATATATATATATATATATATATATATATATATATATATATATATATACTCTCTCTCTCTCTCTCTCTCTCTCTCTCTCTCTCTCTCTCTCTCTCTCTCTCTCTCTCTCTCTCTCTCTCTCTCTCTCTCTCTCTCTCTCTCTCTCTCTCTCTCTCTCTCTCTCTCATATCGAGAGAGAGAGAGAGAGAGAGAGAGAGAGAGAGAGAGAGAGAGAGAGAGAGAGAGAGAGAGAGAGAGAGAGAGAGAGAGAGAGAGAGAGAGAGAGAGAGAGAGAGAGAGAGAGAGAGAGAGAGAGAGAGAGAGAGAGAGAGAGAGAGAGAGAGAGAGAGAGAGAGAGAGAGAGAGAGAGAGAGAGAGAGAGAGAGAGAGAGAGAGAGAGAGAGAGAGAGAGAGAGATATATATATATATATATATATATATATATATATATATATATATATATATATATATATATATATATATATATATATATATATATATATATATATATATATATATATATATATATATATATATATAAATATCCATATCGGTCTTCATATTTTTACTTTCTTCAATAAAAATTCTTAAATAAAAATTTTCTATAGAACTTCCCATGTTCGTGAAGCTGCTTTGAGAGTATTTGCGGCGCTGCTTTAAATGCTGAAAGTCATGCTTCTGATATGCCATTCCAAAAGGTGTCTACTTCAGTTGCTGATACCGCTTCCACCACCACTACAACCACCTTCATCAGTACAACTGTAGTAAGCTCAATACAAAGGGTTGCCATATGGCTGAGGGTGTGCCAGGACAGGTAAACGTTCGGAATGTTAAAAGGATATTGACTCGAGCAAAGGTTGTGCGAAGGAAAACATGGGGTGAAAGTGAATTGATTCGTTAAGGGTTTGTTAGTTGAGCATGTAGCGAATAAGTTGCTAATCGATCGTATAATTGCATCAAGTCATTTGGAAATTAATATGAATAATTTGTGTACTTAAACGAATGTAAGTGTAAAATTGAATAAGTCGAAGTATGAAAAGAACTTGTGAAGTACAATATAATATTTAAATGGTCTCCTTTATATTCAATAGAAGTTTTGCTTTAAGAAATATTAATATCTGAAGGACTATTATTGTTATTGAATTATATATTTATCTTAGATTTCGATTATATTTAGATACGTATTTGGATAATCTTGTATACACCTGAAAAAGCAAGCTATAAAATAAAGTAATACTGTGCAACTACAAGAGAATGCTTAATAAAAATAGAGAACATTGCTCTTACATACTGCGTGTGTGTGTTTGCAAAGAGAGGCAGCCTTAGTGAGTAGCCGGAGTCTGTGAATCGCAAGGAAGTGGCAGAGAGAAATTGAGCAGAAATAAATTTTAACCCACAATGCAAACGTTAATGAGGTATTGCAATATGTACTCTCCTAAATTTAAAGTAAATTACATGCTCGTTGGCTGTAGTTTGGCCGCACTAGTACGCAACTAGTTACTTAACCAAACACCGATTATAATATAATAGAGTTTATACACAGCTATTTTTCATAACACTAAACGTCCACTTAGTGTTTTCAATAATATGGGGGATCATGTACATTGATATATATATATGAAGCGTCTGGACATAAAAAGACCCTCTGTCAATTTATATAAAGATATTGACTGCAATGGAAAAATTACTACTACTACAGAAGGCAAAAGTGGACACGTGCGGTTTATGGGTGCTACGTGAAAAAGTGGGTGTGGCCTGTCAGTCAATATGCATACTCTATTTGTTAGCCAGCAATAAGTCTAAGCGTTTTGGACTGATATCGTTGAAGAATTTCAATATTTGATTGGCTTACAGTTCCCCATAATTGAATAGCACATGTCCACACAGGCTTTAAAATAGCCTTGTAAAGCCGAACTTTGTTCTCCAAACTAAGCTGCGATTTTCTCCCAAGCAGCCAATACATTTTTTTTGTTTTTATGTTGAGTTTCTTTGTCTTGCCTTTAATATGACTTTTCCAAGTTACTCTCCGATTTATATCGAGTCCACGATAAGGAATTTGTGAATTATTTAAAAATACTGACGGACAATCTCCTCTTCTCAGAGCAAATGTGACATGTTTCGACTTCTCAGTATTAACTTTTATTTTCCATTTCTTAAGCCATCGCTCTATTTGAACTATTTTATTTTGAATATCTTGAGATACTTCTGCCGCAGTGTCTTTAGATGCAATTATAGCGGTATCATCAGCATAAGTGGCTACTTGAACATCACTGACAACAGGAAGATCGGCAGTGAATATTGTGTAAAGGACAGGTCCCAGAACACTGCCCTGTGGAACACCAGCATGGATACTATATAGTTTCGATGTTTTTCCTTCCATTTGAACATAAAAGTGTCGATTGCTTAGATACGATTTCAATAAGAGGAAAATTGGAACAGGAAGCAGTTTTTTCATTTTATATAACATGCCTGGATGCCAGACTCGGTCAAATGCTTGTTGTATATCAAGAAATACTGCCGCAGAATACAGTTTCTTCTCGAATCCACTTGTAATTATATACACTATACGATGACATTGCTCTGGAGTCCCATGACCTCTCCTAAACCCAAACTGATGTTCCGGTATTATATTGTATTCATCCAAAATTGGTAACAATCTACTCATAAGTATTCTTTCGAATACTTTGGAGAATGTCACCAGCAAGCTAATAGGACGGTAGGACGAGAGAATATTTTCAGGCTTGTTTGGTTTTGGAATCATTATCACCTCTGCACATTTCCATTGTGTAGTTTTATCCAGCCTCAAAATCGCATTGTAAATTAGTGCTAAAAATTGAATACACTTTTGAGTGAGCATTTTCGTAACTCTTCCGTCTATTTTATCATAGCCTGGTGACCTTTTTGGATTCAGTTTTGCGAATTCTTCTTTGATTTCAGACACAGTAATTCTACGAATTGGCATGCACATTTGACAAGGTACATCCAGAAACTCTATTATTTCAGTATCTTCAGGCGCAAGATTTGAATTTGGTTGAAATGTTGAGTGTAAATGTTGTGCAAATGCCTCAACCTTAGCTCTGGCGGTTTTACACCATTCTCCATTATGATTACGTATAGCAACATTTCGTTTTGCAGGTCGTTTTAAATATTTGGTAGCTCTCCAAAGGCTGTATTCATAGTCTTTCGTGTTAGGATCCAGACTTTTGAAAAACTCTGCAGTTGCTTCATTTCTTACTTCGTGCAAGTGTTTTTTAAGTTGGAATGATGCTGTATTTTACCTAGTTTTATCTGCTGGACATCTACTGGGTTGCCAATTTTTCCGGAGCTTTCGCTTATTATTTATAAGGTTCCTAAACTCAGCTGATATAAAAACAGTATGCGCTATAGAACTTTTGGCTGGTGCAGTACACAACAGACCTGCTTCATGTATAATGTTTGTAAATGATTCCACAGCCGTATCCACTTTTAAACCAGTTTTGAGAGATATATTAGTATTTAGTTTCGCATCTATCCAATCTTGAAATGCTAAAATATCTGTCCAAGATGTGACAATTTTATATTTATTTGATAGTGCTGGAAGAGCAGTGCCATATGTAATTATAATTGGCGAATGGTCTGAACTTAGGTCATAGTGTTCCTGGGAGGCTCTACTTTAATTACTGCATTGCTTAGGTATTTCAGGTCATAAATTTCTGCATTGTTATTGTTCGGTTCCAGATCAATAAAGAATATGTTCAATGGATACTTGGTAATACGACTCCTAACATTGCTTATATTCCTTACGCAATGACCTAACTCTTCAATTTCATTTTTAATTGAGTCAATTGGTGTAGAAAAATGTAGATTTTTAGCTACAAATCTAAAAGAACGCTCTTGTTTTAACAGGTAAGTGCCAAACAAAACCTTATCTCTCTTAAGTGTTGTTATAAACTTTCTATAACTATCCACAAATTTAACCATAACGCGTATTTGACCGTTTCGTTGGGACTTATAGGCAAAATCTTCTTTCGAAAGAGTTTTGGTAATATAATTTATCATACCATTTATGTCATTAACATTAGCCAGTATTATTGGCGGAGGCTTCGGAGTAGTATTTCGCTCAGTTGATTCCTCTTTGTTTTTTCCCATTTTCGCTTCAGCATTTCCAGTTTCCTCTTTATCCGCCTCCGTCTCCTCACTGCTATCAAGAATCTCGAGTTCAGCAAAACGATTTGTACTTTTAGATGTACATGTGTCTAACAGCAGTTTCTTCTTGGAAAACTTTGGCGAGCTGCAGATTGACCGTTTGTTTGATTTTGTTGTCTCAATTCTTTGCCAATCCACAGCTGCTTCAATACCGCCGCCGCTACTCATGATGCTATTTTTAGCACAGATGCAGCAGGTGCAGGCGAACTGATAACGGAAGTTTGTTTTTATTTATGTTGGTTTTTTTTTTTTTTTGTTCTTTTTTTTTTGGCAAAAGAAATAGTAATGTGTAATGTGTCGTTTGATCGCAATGCAATACGTCTTTACACTTTCACAGTCCGATTGTAACTAACTGCGAAATATGTTCTTTATTTTGTATATTTTTCTGTTGACGTATAGTTTTGATTATTTTCGACTGTGCTATGATAGACAAAAAGGTATCTGAGTGTGTGGAATGAAGAGACTTTAGAGTGGCATTTACGAAAAGAAATTCAATGTATGAGTGAATCCTAGGTATTATTCAGCGAAGACATATATTAGAGTCGAAATATCAGTTGTTATGCTTAGCCTCAATGTTGAGGGGGTGCGGTTATTGGCGTATTCTGGCCAAGTTTGTGGGGAAATACCACAAGTAGGTAGGCTGAAACATTTTGTATGTTGACAAAGACATTCCGATTGAGTGATTGCTTGGAAAAATCTTATTTATTTACTTTTTTTATGCTAATTGATTTGCAAACAATGTTCGTATGAAGTTTCAAAGAAATCCAGCCCAAATTCCTTGATGTCGAATAGGTGTACTTGATTCACATTTCTACTACGTTTTTGTTTTTTTTTTTCTTTTTGTAACTCTTCGATCGTTTGAACTAGAATTAAGGGTTGCGCATGGCTTTATAACTATTACGATGTAAGCACCAATGCACTTAGAATATCTTAAGACTTCTCACATCTTGATTTTAACTGTCTCTTCCATAATATAGAAACGATTTCGGTTGGCCTACGATATTCCGCAACTGAATACTTAAAGAAAGTAAGAGTAAAATATTTGCCACTCAGTTGGAATCAAATATTAAGAATAACTAAAATGTGTACTTAAGTTTTCTAAGTGCATTAAATGCTCTCGATGAAATAGTAGAAAAATTTGATCTAACTATATTAGATAAATTTGTTTATATTCTATTGAAATGAGCTGGTTCTTTATATAAAATGCGCTGTTATTAGACAAACTTTATAGAGAACATATGTGTGTGTGTGTGTGCTCTGTGCAGGTTGTAGAAAGAGTTAGAGCTCTATTATATTTTGCAATAATACGAGAGCTGACTTAAGCCACTAAATGAAAATAACAATTGCAAATTTACTAGCTAAAAATACTTGTGCAGGGTAGCATATAAAACAATTCCAAGTACATATGCACATACTACTTAGAGAAAAAGAAAAATAAGCATATAACATGTGTAGTCTATATATCTAAATATCATAAAACAGAATAAAAAGAACTCTTGACACTGCAAATCCTTTGCTGAAGTATAGGTAAGCATATCAGTGACTTTGTTCAACTGAATGCCAAGAACACGTAATGCCAAATGAAGTGTACAGCAAAAAGATACGCGTGATAGTATCTCTGAAGGTGTTTGTAAAGTGTTCGCATTGTGTTGTGTAAAATTATTAACATTTGTGTAAGCACAGACACAATCAAATGTGTTAAATTGTACAAATACAAATATAAAATTTGAAACAAGTAATTTGAAATTTGATCAAATCGAAGCTTTTATGGCAAACAGATGCGCTACACCAAAAAGTGTTGACATTTGAATTAGGTTCTGAGACTTATCTTAACTAGCATAGTTATAAAATTGAAAATTTTATGGATTTTATGCTTTTCAATTGAACGATTTAAATATTTTTGTTTGTTGTTTAAATTCTGTATGCTTACGTAGCTAGCGATGCTTTCGATGTCAGTTAAACAATTGAAGTCTTTTTTGGTTTTCTTAAACTCTTCGATTAATGTGGAGATACTTTTGACAAAGTAGGGTATATAAGAATCTACGTATTTGACAGAATTTAGTAAAAATCGTAGTATTTACATAGGTTGCAATATGAAATTTTTCTTTATTTATTTTACAATATCGTTTTGATAGATTTTGTTAAGTATCTTATACTCGTATCTTATAGTTACAATAAGATTGAATCTGAAATACTTTTAACCATTTCTACGTTGATTTTGTCTGACAGCTGGTTTTGCATTATTTCTTCTGTTTTTGAAGTGGTTGCTTCCTAAACCCGCCGGAACAATGCTGGCAATGGGCGCTCTTGGTTTTAACGCCGCTACGGGCGAACGTTTAACCGGGCGTGGCTGCACTTTAGGACGTTGCGCAATATGCGGGCGACGATTCAATGTGTTCTTTTTGTTTAGAATTTTCTTGGCGTTGTTGTTGTTGTTGTTATTTTGCTTTTTCGGATTAACGTTTTTGTTTTTGTTGTTGTTGTTGTTGTTATTTTGCCTTTTCGGATTAACGTTTTTGTTGTTGTTGTTGTTGTTGGTATTTTTACCATTGCCATTTGGCTTCTTAGCTGGTGATCCTGGTGCGCTTATGGGTTGAGTTTCACCATCATTATCATCTATAGGTTCATAATCACCATAAGGTTCACTCTCTTCACTACTATTCGACTGTGCTGGAGTTGCACTGGGGCTGGATGCCTTTGGGGCTTCGGGTGGACTTCTCACGGTACCACCTCCTACATTACCAGTTGAACCGGGTGCATTCGAATTGGAGCTACCGCTGGTGGGATTACTATTAGCTGGTGCTGCGCCTGGTAGAGCATTGGACGGCGCTTTTGTACTTGAACCAGTGTCATCATCACCATCATCACCATCATCACCATCATCACCATCATCCTGATCGTCTTCATTGTCTTCATCGTCTTCATCATTATAATCACCATCATAATCAACATAATCATCGGCTTGTGCATCATCGATATCGTTTTCACTGGAGTCGTTTGGCGCTTGTGCTGGTGCACATTTGACGCTCTCAAAGCCGATGAAGGCCAGCAACAGGATTGCAAATAATGTCAATCGTATGGAACGCATTCTGAAACGCGAACTCTTTAGCAGATGCAAATAGTGAGCATTCTGTTAAAGTGCTTTCGCTTTTATAGCGCGATTCTATTGACTCTACAAACAATGTGGCATTCCGGTGCGAGTAAATAGTATGTGACAGATGGAATGTAAGCGAGACTGTATGTACTAGTACGAGTTGTAGCAAAAGTAGATAAAGCCTTGAGTGTCTGCAGAAATAATTATATATTCTTGTCACAATTGTTGCCGATAAATATGCGTTTAATTAAACTAGATAATTATTTATGTGAGCAGGATGGGTTTATTAAATTTTAAAATATATCCCAAATATGTTATTATATCTAACTCATGTTCAAAATTATATTTATACTAATACGATTTTCATTAAATACCGATTATATTTGTCATATCGTAACTGTGATAGCTAATATTGATTTCAAATTTAAGCCTGCGATCTGGTAACTCCATTCAATGATTTCCTTTTCGATTAAATATCACAATATGCAATTAGAACCATCAAAATAAAATATATAAAAATCGTAACTTTTGTTAAATTAGTAGTTCAATTCCTATTTTGAGTACGTTTCTTTCTTAAATAGCGAAACTCTTTATGTCTGGCTTTAAATGAAAAGTTCAAAAAAGTTCAGATGATAAAGAGAGAAAGCGAAATAGAGGGAAGAGCAGTTGCAGCAAACGACAACAACAAAATCATGCACATGTGTTTTGAATTCTCTCTCGCGTTCTCGTACGCTTTCTCTCTTTGTCTTTTATGCGCACGAATTCCCAGTGAGCTATAAAAAGGGAAAGTCGGAAGTAGGCGGTACTCTTAGAATAGCAACAAGACACTTTGAGTGGAAAGAATATTTTCGATTTCTCTCTCTCTCTCTCTCTCTCTATCTCTCTCTCTCTCTCTATCTCTCTCTGTCGTTATTTTTGTTGATCTCTATTTTTATGAGAGTTTTATTGTTCTAAAAAGCCTACGTACCAACTTTCGAACCAAAATATCAAAAATGGACAGAAAAAAAGCTGAAAAGGTCAGAGTCAGACTGACAGACAGAAAGACAGACGGACATGGATAAATCGACTCCTCATGTCGTGTTTTCTTTAAGGCGTTTTGCAAACATTGTGACTAAATTATTATTATCTATTCACAGTCTGTGTGAAGAGTATACAATTAAAGGGATATGTTAAGTTTGTGAAAATGTATCTAACAGACAGAATTAGGCGCCGAAGACACCATTAAGCTTGCATATATTTTTGATCAACATCAAAATGCACGTCTGTTTGAACGACGAGATTCTGGGAATTACACAACATACATATTTTAAATTTGGATACTCACACTCACTTTCTCACTCTTAAGTTAATTAAGCACAAAATGCTAATTTGGTGTATATTATGTAAATCGTAATAAAATAACCCAAGTCGGTCCAGATCAAAGTATAGCCTACTTATAAAAATAAATGGTTCAAATAAAAAGCCTTAGGTAAGCTACAGGGTATTTCGAAGTCGAGCGCACTCGACTGCAGCGTTCTTCTTGTTTTTAAATAAAAATAAACTTATTTTTGAATAAATAACAAAGTAAAGAAAAAAATAGACCGTATAGCTGATATATGTACATAATAAGAACAAATAGGCGTATGTTGGACGTGGCACCCACACTTGTTTTGCGTTTGGATAAGAAGTGTCACAACATTAAAAGATCTCAATGATGCAAAGACAAACAGACAGACAGACAGACATGGCTTCATCGAATCCACTTTTGATGTACCTTTAGCTGTGAATGGTACACCACCATTTCCTTGCCAGAAACATGCTGTGAAATGAGGACAACCAATTGCCAGAGGCAAATAATTCACCACCACAACATTGTGAGCTCTCACACATCACCTCAAATAAATGAGTTTTTGAATATCTTATACAAGGTGTGTAGCACAAAAAATGGAAAATTTTCTTAAAATTTCCACTCAGTAGTGTGGGGTTTTGAAAATTTCATGCTTTTCCTTACTTTCAGGAGAATAATCGGCTACAACTTCAGGTGATGTTAAAATGTTTGTTCCCATAGGCTTTAGACTTTGAATTTGTTTGGTGTATCATGCTTCAGTAGGCCCACTCTCATGTAGTAGCCATTTTCATGAAGCAGCTCTTCTTTCTGCACAGCTTTTGCGGTATAAGCTGAGAAATATGCATAAAACATGCCAAATCAACTAGAGAAAGTAGAAAATTGTGTATAGTACTGCAATTTCTTAAAAAGTGTCCCAAAAATCCCAAACTTACCCTAATAACAAAGAAAAATAAAAATTCCTAACATTTTTTAACATGCAAAACTTGAGTATTGGAACTTAAATTGTTTCATTAACAATTTTGACACTCTTTACGCGCCTTACTGCATGTCATATTTTTGGTTTGCCAGAAGGTTTGTGTAATGCAATGAAGTACAATAAATTCTACAAAACTTAAAGTGTTTCCCAATGTTAAATGAAATCGTATTATAAAATATTACGCCGTTCGGCTATAGTAGCCAAGTGAAATGTAGCCTTTCTTTTTTTGTTGTTGGATTTTCCAGCCAAATCTGTTTATATAGGGAGTCCCAACCAGAGTGCACAATTCAAATTTGGTGCCATCGCTTTTTTTCTGCATAAGTGGCAATTCTGATGTTATTTGAAGTTGAGTTACTCCCAAAGATGGTAATACACAAGCAAACTTTTCACCAATTTGGTAACCGATTTGCATGATCTTTGATTCAAATAGGCGCCTAGAAAAGTACAAAATTAGTTTGTTGAATAGGTCCCCAATTGCTTTAATACACATTTGGATGTTGTATATTTTCAACCCATTTATTTCGGTTTATGGTGTTTCGATTGCATTTTATGTGTTTATATTTTCTGAATCTATATTTCAAGAGCTGTGTCTCCATTGGTTTCATTAGTAAAAACTTGCTGGGTAACACATAGTCGGGCATGGAAATTTTTCAGTTATATACGAGTATAAAATCAATTTCTTATAGATAAACATTTTATAATAATTAAAATATGATTGTGTTATAGAATTTGATCCGACGTCATTAGCCCAAAGCATCACAGTGGAGTTCGATACACTTGATCAATGTCAGCTGCAGTTATATTTGAACAACGCTTGTCTAAATTTCAGAAAATATTTTTTTTTAAGTACATATTTACGTCTTAACTATCGAAATTTGTGCTGAATGATGTGGTTGATGAAAAACTGTTTAAATATTTGATTTGCAAAGGTAACAACAAACAAAAACAATATCGAAATGATTTCAGAACTACCGAAGTGCTTAGACGAATTTTGTATAAAAGTTCAAGATAGCCGAGAAATGTTATCAAATCAAATTTCTTAATTTGCAACGCATCACATCATCATGAAATTGAGTCTGCTTCTTATTCTGCTCGCCTGTCTGCTCGGTGCTGTATGGGCACAGGCAACACCGGATGAGGCTGGTGGTGATGCCGGCGCTGACGATGGTGGTGCTGACGATGGTGGTGCTGACGATAACGCTGCTGATGATGGTGGTGCTGACTATGGCGGTGATTACGATGCCGGTGATGATGGCGGTACTGTCGATGATGGCGGTGCTGTCGATGATGGTGGTGCTGTCGATGATGGTGGTGATGTTGGTGGTGATGTTGGTGGTGATGTTGGTGGCAGTGATGTTGGTGGCAGTGATGTTGGTGGTGATGTTGGTGGCAGTGATGTTGGTGGCAGTGATGTTGGTGGTGATGTTGGTGGCAGTGATGCACCAGGAGCTCCTAAACCTTCACCACAGCCATCTAAACCAGTTAAAAACAATGGTGGTGGACGTCCACGACCACGACCACGACCACGACCACGTCCAGTTAGCAAGCCTGCACGTCGTGGTGCTGGTGGTGCCAGCCGTGGTAATGGCGGACGTGGTGGTGGCCGTATCAATAGAGGTGGTAACAGTAATCGTCGCCCTGTTAACAACAATCGTCGCAATGCACGCGGTAATGGACGCAAGCCAGCTGTTGCCAACCGCAGGCCACAGGGCGGAAACCGTCGTCAGGCTAACCGCATACAGAACAGACGCGGTTAATTTAATCCAGAAAGGCTTTTTCGTAGACAAGCAGATTTTTGAAGATTTTAAAAAGAATAAAATTGTTTTTTGAAGAAAAAAAAAACATTTATATCTTTTGATTGGTTTAAATTTATTACACTTGGCTACATACGGAATTGGATATAATCAGAATAAAACTGGTTTGTATTCTAAAAAAGAGTTCTCTAGACACTAAAACATACATAGATAAAATCTATATGCCAGGAGTTTATAATCAATCACCATTTCACTAAATTGAATCGAAGAGCATGTTAAATTCTGCAACTTAGAATAAAATATGTAGAGTAATATGGTGTTTTCAATACATCACACCCATCTGCAGTCATCTGCAAACCGAAGCCAATTAAACACAAAAGCGAAGTTTGTTGTTACCACACAAAACTCGAGAAATAACCAACTGAACTTCTTGATAAACGCAAAAAATCACGATAGAAGTAACACCATTAAAACCATTTAAAAAATGGCAAAAAGTGGTGGACTGGCATAAAATGGCATAAAAACAAGAAGAAAGATTTTGATATGGTCTCAATCATTGTGCTCCTATAACAGAAGAAGTATTCCCTAACACAAATTTGGGAACTCAGGCCGAAAGATGGTATTACAGGAGTCATCGGTTTTGGATTTATTTTATTCCCAACTATTGCTGATTTGATTTCCGATTCAAAATATGACTGGATCATCTATTATTCACATTGTCCTTCCCTGGATGTATCGAGTACCATATCTTCACTACAACTTGTAATGACTAAGGCAATGATTTTCTGAAACTGTTGTGTTTTGATGTAATTTTCTAGAAAGAATTGAATAAAAAAACCCAAGAATATATCAGAAAGAAACATTTTATTTTCCACACCAGTAAAAGAAACCAGATGCTTGCAGAGATAAACGCCAACGAAGCATAAAGATTGAATTCAAAACAAGTGCTTAAATAACTTTATTAAATGTGAAGTATTCGGCTGTGAACGCTACGTGTATCAGTCGAGCGATATTTAACTACATATGATGCAATCACGGTGACTGAAAATTCACTGATATCAGTTGTTTTTCGATATTGTAATTCACGGTGTATAAGTAATATATCATGCATGTACTGTTAGCAGCATAAAAAGTATCAACGTATCAAGTTTATCGATGATATAATACTGATAAGCCGTGAATCACAACAATCGAATAGCAACTGATATCAGTGATTTTTCAGTCGCCGTGATTGAATCACACGTACTTATATATCGCCCAACTCTAGTCTGTTCCTTTAATGCTGAGAGCGTTAGGTATGACCAACATGTTGGGCTCAACATAATGTTGCTCCGTATAAGCACTTCGTCAACGCGCTCCACAACATTTCTCTTCTTTTAAAATTTTCTCAAAATGCTCTCAAGTGATGCACGCCAACATGTTGGCAAGTTCGGCTGTAACGTATTTCTATGCCATCAATCACTTTGAGTTTTATGTTGTCATTTTTTAGCAAATTGAGAGAATTGAGAGAGTGAGAGAGCTGAGGCCTTTGTGATTGGCCAAAGCCGTTACCTGGTTTTTACCTATTTAAGACGCAATACTTTAGAAAAAAATAACATTCTTCCATACTACTCTTCACAAACTGTCCAACAACTAAAAATCAAGCGAATATATTGGGTTTAAGGTGGTTCAAAAGTGTGTGAACGTTTTACACCTGCCTATTTTAATATATTGATAGATATAATACGTAATATAAGAATAATAATAATATTAATATTAATATTAATATTAATATTAATATTAATATTAATATTAATATTAATATTAATATTAATAATCATAATAGGTCTATGGGTACTCACCGAACATTTGCTAGAGTATGTCGTCGATTCTTCAGGTAGCGGCTGTGATATTTTTGCAAATCGCCTATTGAACCCTGTTCGGCCTGCATTTTGGCGGGAACGAGCTGTGTGCTGCTCGGATGCGAGGCAAGCGCCGATGCAGACGACGATGCCAATCGGTGGTGTGCGGGTGCGTTGGCAACGCTGGCACTGCTGCTATTATTGGTGGTGTTTGTATTGCTAGTGCTGCCGGTTGAGGCAAGAGTCTCGTTTGAATTGGAACCGATGACAATGGCGCCGGCGCCAATGGGAGCGAGTACAATGCGTGACCAGCACGACTTGTGAGGTTTACGGAACTTAAGTTTAATGCGTGGTGAGGGTGTTGAAGCACCACCTCCGCCGCTGCCGCTATAATCAGTGGTGCAGATAGCTGCTGCTGTTGAAGAGGATGTTGTACCACCAGTGGCTGTACCCGGACCTGTTCCAGTACCCGATGAAGAATGATGTACACTCTCGCAACTGCCACAATAGGCGGTACTTAGTTGCGGCTGTGACTGATGATCGGATGTGAACGCGGACGGTTCCTGACCCTCGTAATAGGTGACTAGTGTAATTTGGTGTTTGTTATTTTGCTGCTGCTGCTGCTGCTGTTGTTGTTGTTGTTGTTGTTGATCGGATTCTTCTTCCTCTTTTATATGTGGCAAAGGCGAGGTTTGCGGTTGACAACTACAGCGTGCTGCAGCGGCGTTGGAAGCGGAAGTATTGGAAGCTGCTGATGTTGCACTGCTCTGCTGTTGCTGTGCGTAGTTTGCTGCTTGATTGTTGGTAGACGTCGTTGCTGCTGCTGCTGTGGCAGTTGTTGCAATTGTCGTTACTGTGTTTAAACTATTCGGAGCTGTTGCTGTAAATAGACCGCTCACTGTATTTGTTGTTGCTGCCAATGCTGTTGGCGCTATATTTGTTGTTGCTGTTGACTGCAGCAGTAAGGCTGCTGTTGGTGAGACGCTTGCGTCGCTTAATGTCTCCGGTTCAGCTTTACGTGCTACAATACCCGTAGCCAATGTTGCCGCTGCAATGTCGGCGGCACTTAATTGCTGTTCCAAATCCTCGTCAACGTCGTTGATGAGCGTTTTCAATGAAATGGGCGTGGTCACTGATGTGCCAATTGTATCGGCTAGCGAGTGTTTCTTTTCTACGGCGGCGTCACCTTCTTCCGGAAGATAATCTCTATCGCCTAAAATGTCTTCTTCGACGTCGTTGTTGTCTGCGTTTGACTGATTTTCTCTATGTTCGCGCTCCTTGTCCGCTCCTTGCAATAATTGCTGCTGCTGCTGCTGCTGCTGCTGCTGATGCTGATGCTGTTGTGGCACTAGACCGTGCTTTTCGGCGCAATTCAATTCGTCCGGGGTCGTCTGCACGGGCGATTGGGGCGGACTTGTTGCGGGGGCTGCGGAGCCGCCCCCGCGACAAGGGAGGCAACAGCGAAACACTGTGCTACTGAAACACTTTGTCGGCTTTGATTTGCGTCGCTTGCCGGTGGTGCTGTTCGTGGCTGTTGCAGTTGTTGTTGTCGTTGTTGAGGGCGTGGTTGAGACGCAACTACCGTTGCCGATACTACTATTGCGATAGGCGCTGCTGCTGCTAACACCGCCAGCGCCAACGCCACCGCTGCTGCTGCCGTTACTGCCACTACCACTGCCGCTTCCACTGCCACTGCCGCTGCCGCTGCCGCGTTTGCTGCAAATGCTGTGGCTGCCACTAAAATGCTAAAGTGTGAAAGAGAATGAGAGAGAGAGAGAGAGAGAGAGAGAGAGAGAGAGAGAGAGAGAGTAAATTTTACTATTCTAGTTCAAAAAACTTATTAACCGTGACAGCATATGACCAAAACTAGCATGGGAACGTTGAATTTAATGTTTTCCACGCTTTTCAAAATTCGTTCGAAATTTAAGTTTGTAAATTTTATAACGAAGTTGCTCAGATTTATTTGCTATATACTGAATGAATGACCTGCAAATTTGAAAACCTTTAGCGTTTCTTTTTTTTTGCATCTTTTAAAGTTTCTATTTATGTCCCAGTTTGGCTCTAAAACTTCGAAGGCTTGAAAAATATAATATTAGAATAAATACTCTTAAGGATACAGAGAAAAGGCTTGTTCAGGCAAGAGTTCATATTTTTGGATTTTAATATTTAACGGCTTGTTTTGGCTCTAGGAAACTAACTTTAGAATAAGGACCAGTAGTGTTGATGATGAATATAAAGTAGTTCTGAGATTACAAACTTGTATATTGAAAGGCTCGTACTGGCAAAAGAGAACATACTTTGGAGTATGAATTGGAAATTGGCTTTAAAAAGTGCCTCGAAAACCGAGAATTTTAATTGAACAACTTGAAGGATTGCACTGGCGCAAGGACAAAACTACTAGAATAAAAGAATATAATACAATTAATCGGAATTAAATAGGCTCGGAACCAAGAGCATATCACAGTATTAAGTAGGCTAACGGCAATTTTACCTTTAATTTTCATTTATGTGGCATGAAAATTATGATACATTAATTGTTCATGCTATAGCCTATAATGTAAACTAACACAAAAGTGTGATTAAGGAAGCAAACAAAAAAGTTTGACGAATATTTTGGCGAAATTTTAAACCAGCGTCCAGAGTGAAATGATACAAGTTCTAGAACACCAAAAAACTCGTAATACAATCGAAATTGAATCGAATTCGAAATTCAACATATGCGCGAATAATTTTTGTTCCTCTTTTAAAAACATTTTTAATTTCTGTGCGTTCTGAAAATTATGTTACAAGCCATATTCTCGAATTGAATTACTGCAACACGCAAAGATCTTGATTTAGTTTCAAAATTTAAAAAATGCTCAAACTAAACGTTTAATATGAAGCTCATAACTCTTCAAACGTAACTGTGACAGATAGAAACTTAGCAACATGGAACTAAAATTTACAAACTCAAACATTTCGAGAGTTCGTCTTAACATTTTTATACGGTGTGCGTTATTAAATTCAGCCTTCGTGCATAATGTTTAACCATTTTGTTGCCCCGTTTGCATAAATTGATGTTATGAGTCGTCTGTCAAAGCACAAATAACAATTATACCTAAATACAGCACTACAATTCAACGTTCAACGTTTTTATCAGTTCTAACTAGCCTACAAACCCAAAACCCAAATAGATATTGTAGATGAAAAACTATCTAGTAATTTGTGCCAACCTTCACCAATGCCATTGGACGTTTTGTGGCAGTGGCATCTGTGAAACTCGGAGGCGTCTGTAACGTGGTCGTGGTCGTGGTCGTCTTTGTCTGTTCACATTTAGTTGTTGCATTTTTTATCGATATGTGATAGGAGGATAGCTTCGCCAGACGCATCTTCAGCCTCCGCACAAATATGCATGTATAAATATGTCGTATATATATATGTGTATCTTGTGCTTTCGATTTCCGATATTCGTAGTATTATATATAAATTTTCAATTTCATGTAACGCGCAGCTTAAGTTGAAGTGGATTTGTAGTTAAAATTTTAGACGGCAACTGCAAAGAGATTTTAACAAAATAAGAAAAATATTATTAGCATAATTATAGGCCATTGTTTTAATATATCTAAATCTATATATCGTAAACGCACAATTTTAGGCTATAATATATTTTATCTAAGCAATTTATAGGCCATACCAATGCGTATGTATGTACATATGTGACAGACTATCAGATACAGCGTATAAGTACAGGGTGTCTCAAAAGAAAGTTCACATTAAAAATATCGATAAAAAAAAAGTAAGGAGTTTATTGAAAAAATGTTTATTACATATTAAAATACACACTTTGGGAATTTATTTCTTAAAAATGATATTTTCCAAAACCGTAAACCGTTGCGTTCACGGCATTCATTTAATCGAGCACTAAAATTTCCTATGACGGATCGGCAGGAATTCTCCGTGATGGCTGCCATTTCGTGACGGATATTTCCTTTTAATTGTGCCAGGAAAGTCGGTTTGTTGCCGTAAACTTTAGATTTGACGTAACCCCACAGGAAAAAGTCCATAGGGGTTAAATCGAGACTTCGTGGAGGCCAATTTATGTCACCTCTCCTGGAGATCATCTGGTTTATGAATTCAAGCCTCTGCCCAGAATCCTGAGGGTTTAATTCTTGCACCAACTGAATTTTGTAGCTGGGTGCAGCTTTAAATCTTTGTGTAAAAGGCGGAAAAATGATGATCTGTGCACGTTTAAAGCAACAGCACGCTTCCGAATCGAAAGGTCCGGGTTGTCTGTATACGTTTTCGAACGTTCTCGAAGACCTTGGACACCCGGATTTTGATTTTTGCAGCGTTGAACCGGTCTCTTCAAACTTCTCAACGCATTTTCCAATGAATCGAGGGCTTGGTGTATCATTTAAATGACGAACATGTCGAATACAACAGCATTTTCTAAGCGCTACAGTCGCTGAATTACCGTTTTTGAAAAACGCTCTATAGCGTCTAAATTCCCAATCCCAAGAGCTAGGCTACCGATTGACATACCCACCGCGCCCCACGGAATTATTGCGTTCACGCAATCAGCAAATCAAATGTGAACTTTCTCTTGAGACACCCTGTATCTTTATGTATATCAGATATTGACGTAATACCATATCGAACAATTTTTCAGCTGTTACATACATTGATATAAAATTTTATATACCCTTTTAGTCTAATGCGTACAGCGTATACATAGTTGCTACACTGCTGTACAAACAGTTCCCATTTAAAATGAAGTCGGCTAAATCATTGATTTGTTGTTTTGCTGAAATATTCTATAATAAATTGGCATGAAATCATATTTTATTCAGTAGTCCAAAGTTAATAGAAAATTTCTGTTGAGATGCCAACGTCGTGCCGAATTTTGTCTGTGCTTTGCATCGTTTTAGTGCTGATTTCTCTAGAGCAGTTCTCGTCTATTGATTCTGATCCGATGGAGTACATAGATACATTCACCAGTGCACGCGAAGAAGATTATTTTGAGAACTAAGCCAAACATACGCTGTACTTGCAGAACAAAGGAGCGTTTTTTTTTTTTTTTTTTTTGTATAATTAAGAAGCATTGTTTATCTTCTACAATAGTTAATTGTGTATACCAAAATATTTTTTATATATATTTTTTTAATAAAATATTTTTTTTACCAAATTATTTTTAAGTTTCTGATTCTCAGGCATGGAACAATTAATAAATCAATAAATTATCTAAATCCTTACATACCTATAACTAGTTTTCATCCAAAATGTACACTCGCTGCCATTATTTGTTTCGTTATGGCCCAGAAAACTCGTAAATCACAATAAAACAATTTTTCTCTGGATAGGTTCCCGAGATATAATTTAGTTTGATTTTCTTCTCCTTTTTCAGAGTTAGTTTCAAATTTTAGGTCACATCTTAAGTTGGAATTGTCCGATTAGGTTGCCAGCAATATCATAGCATTAAAGGTAATAAAAATAAAAGAATTGCTTCAAACATTTTTTTCCAATCGGTTCGGTAGTTTGTATGCTATGAGCCAAAATATATTAACAATTTACATGAATTTTGTTTTATTTGTAAACTAGTGTATTAGAAATAGTAATGCACAAGTAATTGCTTAGATATACTGTTAGTCAGGAGAACAGTCGGATGTTCTGAAGTTGTTTCTTTAATCATGATGTGGGATAACGGGCCTTAAACGATAAAACAATAAAAGTCGCAAATTAACAACACATACTTCTGTAAAATCGTATCCCAACGATCCAAACTTTCTTTTCTATTAAATTGTAAAATTGGTAAACTATTTCTAAAGTTCTATGCTCAACTCCATATTGGGTTTGTATAGGTCAATGATATAATAGAATAATATTGGACGTGGGAATCTTTATTGGGATCCGAAAATATGTGCGGTACCACACCCAGTAATATTAAAGGCAGCAGTTTGTTTTACAGTTGGACACTCGAGGACAACTCGCCCTCCCAGTTGCTATCATGACGGCCGAAAAAGTCCAGTCACACATAAAAAGTCTCCAGATCAGAAAGACCGCTGGCGAAGAAGGGCTGGATAGCTTTTCGCTTAAAGCCATGCCAGCCAAAGCAGTGCTTTTCCTGGTTCAAATATTTAATGCAATGCTGCGGTTGGGTCACATACCAGTGGCAGTGGAAAACGGCTCAAATCTGTATGATCCATAAATTAGGAAAGAGCCTGTCGGCAGTGGATTCATAAAGACCCATCAGTTTACTTTCTGCGGTAGTTAAGCTCTTCGAAAAGTGGAATGGAAGATTAAAGGTTCCTTAAATACCGTTGTATCATATATTCGAGGTATTATGAAATAAATTGTTTTTCTCGTAATTTGATACAATTGTCAGATGGTTCGTGCGAAATAACTTAGTAAAGTAGTTAGTGGTTTGGTTAGTCGTTTCATGATAAATTGTTAAACCAAATTGCGCACAAATAATTTGACTGGTTCCGAATCAAAAAACTGTTCATAGTTTGACTAGACTATCCACTAATTGATACAAATAAATCTGTTCTCATTCAGCAGTACCACACTGCTAAAAAAGAAAACTATGAATTCCATACTTGAATCGATCCATAGCGGTAGCAGATGTATGGTCAGTACGGATTTTTTTGAACGAAGTACAAATTCTTGCTTCAAAAACCGATTTTTCAAAACCTGAACTTCTTAGTTTATTGGGCTTTGAGATTTTTGAGTTTTGAGATTATAGATTTTGAGGTAATTGGTTTTCGATCTCACATACTTTGTGAAAATAATTTGCGCGTGTGACCTTAGCTTAAGCAAAGCGAAAATAAATTTCATGGATTTCGGTGATTTCGCCGCCGCAACCAACTGACGGAAAACTTGAATAAACAACAACAAATCATTCGGAATTTTTACCAAGCTTTTCCTCTATCTGAACCAACTAAGTTTATCTTAAAAAAAATTGAGAGTGTAGCCTAAAAGTGTACTACAATTTAAGTAGTGTATTATATTTTCGTATTAAATATAATAAACTAGCTTGTACCCTGCCCCACCTTCCCCATGCCCGTTTACTCTATCTATAATTCTCCTTCCCCTCTTATTCTGTTCCTTCCACCCCTTCTCCAACCACCACTTACGCTGGCCCCATTCCTTAGCCCCCTTCCCCTACATCTCTTTACTTTACCACCCCTTTTCCCAGCCCCCGTCGATCACATTACCATGTACACAACATTTCATCCCTCTATCTTAAATGATACCCAGCGCGTTGCTGCCATTCCCTATCCCTCTCCAACCTTTACACCTCCATCCCAATGATCATTTACCCTACCTCCGTACAATGCTGTTTATCACTAACAATATATTGTACTGAAGAACCACATTTTCGTGGATACTCCTGCGGTACCTATCAAACGGAAACTGAAGAGAAACCTTCATGGATACAATATCGGTTCTAATTTTTATATTTGTAGCCCAACCAAAAATTTCCTCCTTGATTTTGGCAAATGACAGTTGAGGAAATAAGATTGGCTGCATTGCTTCTCCATCTTTGGCCAACGTCTAGTCCATCTAGTCCAAATCCTACTAATATTATAAGCGCGAAAATTTGTATGGATGTGGAATGTTTGTTACTCCATCACGCAAAAGCTATTGAATGGATTTTAATGAAACTTTTCAATAATATAGCTAATATGTATACAAGAATAACACATAGGCTATAAATTATAAAGATTAAATTAACGCATTTATTTAATTATTTATTTTATTATTTATTCTCGATCGGTTACCATCTTTACGCGTTCTGATCATTCTCGATCGGTTAACTTCTTATCGGTTATATTTACCCTAATACAATATTCATGCTTAACCCTAATATAATATATGACCCTACATACTAACATTTATGTTTACAATGTATACATATGAGAATAGTTCGTTACGTATTTTTCACCTATTTTTTAATCGCGATTATAGCATTTTTGTATGAACAACTTTATTACCCGAGGGGTCATGAAGAATGGCGAAGTGGAGAAGTGGGGCAGGGAGAAGGGCAGCAACGCGCCAGGTGCTAACTAGTTTTATATGAAGTGGGGGCAGCATAATATCGGCTCCAAAAAAGTAGGCGGGACACGCTCATTAGTATATTTATGTAAAGCGGCTGTTCATACGAAGCCGCTAGATCAAGTTAAAAGTGGAAGGGTGGTTTGTATGGGTGTTATCCCAAAAGTCGGGGATCATACCCATTCTGAAACGACCGTCCATATGAAGCCACTATGTACATTTTTAAGTTGATATTGACTGCAATAAAAATGTTATTCTTGCAAAAAGTCAATATTGTACGCTTGGTTTGTATGGGGCTATCCTAAAAAGTGGGCGTGCCATGACAATATGGATACTCAATTTGCCTGCAGTAAAAATAAGTCTGGGTGCCGGGTTACCTTAAAAATTTATGCCTAAAAATGCGCACCAACTACCAAAAAGACAGACGGATATGTATACTTTATAGGGTCTAAGATGTCTCCTCTAACGCGTTACAGACTTGCATACAAACTGAAAGTACCATTTCCCATTGTGTGAATGGTATGAAATAAAAATATTTAAGTTCTCTTCGCTG
Organism: Leucophenga montana; assembly: GCA_035044765.1. NCBI lineage: Eukaryota > Metazoa > Arthropoda > Insecta > Diptera > Drosophilidae > Leucophenga > Leucophenga montana. The sequence continues at coordinate 46,189 of JAWNNQ010001546.1, forward strand.
TCACCTTGACTGAAAATTTGTAAAAAACTCAATTACGCTTTTTTCGAGCAAAATTTTGTCTCGATCGGACTTTATGAATTGATTATACAGGAAAAACCGTGCTAGGAAAAAAATCTGTTATTGAATCATCCAAATGCACCGACCTTCAATTCATAATGTCTGTTGTAGTATGTTTTCATTTAGGACATTACAATGAGGACATTACAATGAAATGTCGCTCCCTTGTAATTTGAGCCAATTACCAAACTTAAAGCGAAGCGCATACAAATTATAACACGCAATCTCAATAAGTCATACGCGCTCACCAAGTGTGGTTTTGCAAAAACTTAAGAAAAATATGTATACCATTCTCTTATCGAGCATAAATATGTTATTTTACAAAGAAGAATTATAAAAATCGGTACCTTATATTTTGCTCCAAAGCCCCCAAATAATGAAATGTATATAAATAGTATAGATACGTGCAAGCTAGAGCTCACGATACAGCATCAGATCAACGCCTTAGTTTTATCCATCACTAGTGTGCAAATTTCTGCTCTCTTCTATTATTTTACTATTTGCTTTTTTTATTTTTTGTTATACTTTTGTCTTTAATATTTCTTGTTGTTAAATATTTCGATATTTAAATATTTCTCTAATATTTACTTTCAAATAAATTGACAAGAGAACTTGTGAATATATTCTTTGCGATTCAAATTACGATCTAAAATGTGATATAAATAGCAGCACAAGATTAGCAGAACACCAGAAAAGTTTTGTATTCAACTCAAGTCGAAAGCCTAATTTCAACTTAGTAGAATCAACATGAAGCTGTACGTGGTTCTTGCATTCATTTGCTGCTTGCTAGCAGTGTTCGTAAGTGGACAACCGACGTCACCGACGTCACCGACGTCACCAACGCCAACCACACCAACGCCAACTACACCAACGCCAACCACACCAACGCCAACAACACCAACGCCAACCACACCAGCGCCGACCACACCAACACCAACCACACCAACGCCAACTACACCAACGCCAACGCCAACCACACCAACACCGACTACACCCACTCCTGGTACACCGACTACACCCACTCCTGGTACACCGACACCCCCTCCCGGTGGACCGACTACATCCGCACCGGGTACTCTTCCACCGGGTGGAGTTACACCAGCTACACCTACAACAGGATCCCCAGATAGTCCCAGCGCCAGCAACGGAAATGGCAACGCAGCTGCCAGAAAGAGAAGGCAACAAAGGCAACAAAGGCAACAGAGGCAACAAAGGCAAAGGAGAGCCAGACGCCAGAGACAACAACGTCGCAGGGCACAACGAAGGAGGCAGCTGCAAAGGAGAAACAACAGACGTAATAGAAACAACCGCCAAGGTTAGTTTAATACGAAACTGAAGATCACGAATTATGACAAATTGGAATTCTGAATGAAATGGCAAAATGATATGAATAGATTTAAACATTTTTTTTCTGTTTTATATTGTACAATGTAAATAATATAGTATATCATAAATATATAAATTTAAAGCATTACAAAAAAAAAAAAAGAGTTTTTCATTGAACCGAATTTTTAGTAAATTACTTTTTCTATATTTCAGCTTAGTAAATAGAAATTAGGCTATTGAAACTAAGCTAATGAAATTTTTATTTAATTCAAAGTATGCTTCTAATAATATAAAGGATATTCCATTAAACTCGAAACATCGAAAACATCGTACTCCTCGAAATTATTCAGAGCAATTTGCGCGAACGAATCGTTGAGAAATTACGTAAAAGTCATTTTAATAATTTGGTTAGGATTGTCTATTGTGTCTGTCCAGAGTTCGGAATTACTCACAGCCAACTGGGAGTACAAATTAGTACGGTCCGTTTTATTTAAGGTCAAAAGCGCATTTATTTCAGAACAATATGAATGAAAAGATAAATCAAATCATGTTTATTGATGGTTCATTCAGTTGTGACCGTGTACGCTCATGAGTCACGAAGCAATGAAAGAAGCTTATTCAAAGTTGCTTGTATTACCAAAATCCGGGCGAACTCTCACACATAAGCTCAAACATGTGAGTTCTTAGAGCACTGATAATATGGAATTGTTGCGTCATCCGCTTTAGAGCACTCATTTGGCAAATAATGGTTTTATTTTGTTCCCTCAGTAGGTAAACAAACTGTGTGGTCAACGATTTTGTATAACAGAGGATGCTGTTGCTGCGGTCAAACACTATGTTTTGGAGACATACTAAAATATATGCTTTTCAGATTCATTGAAACGCTGTTTAGAATCGTGGGGAATCTTTTTTTGACATGATGGCTTCTTATAAGAAGACTCTTCACATATACCCATCATAAAAACCAAATGCGCACTTTTGACTTTTTCTATGAAAACGTTTTTTTTTTTTCTTTGTTTTCTTTGGATTCAATATCGACTTGAAATTGGACATGACTATATCGTGAACGCTTCCCATAAATATCAAGGGACGTGTCCCGCACACTTTTATAAGTAGCCCCCATACAAACTTACGGCTAACTTTTGGCATATTTTTATATTTTGATTGGGATTTAAGTTGATATTGACTAAATATCAACTTAAAGTTTCATATAGTGACTTCTTATATTGACGAATGCTTCACATATAGAGAAATAGGATACAGACCCAGCACCCACTTTTGGGATGTTTCATGAAAATCGTTCATTTCGGGCAAAATCAACAATCATACGAAACCGTCATGTCAAATGACATGGTGGTTTCGTATGTCCGAAAGCTTCGCATAATTAGCAAGGGGCGTGTCATGCCCAATTTTAAGGGTAAGCCAAAACAAACTTACATCTCACGTTTAGGTTGTTATAAATATTTTTTTTTCTTTACACCCGCTACGTTCATAGCTTGAAACTTCGTGTGAATGGTATTTTTTTTTTTTCGGTCTTAAGCGTACTCAATAATGGGCCCAACTGGAATCAATTTCATAGCTTTCACAAATAATATTCGTCCAACAAAAAGCATCTTTGTTCCTTTATTTCGTGAGTGTCAATTTAAGCAAGAAAAGCATTTGTTAAACTTAAATTATCCGATTTCTTTAACAATTTCATATAGAATGCAAATCGAAATTCTTTATATCTTGTATTTGTAGTTGACCTTGTTTCTGACTTCTTAGGCAAATTAAGTAAATTTAAGAAATGAACTTGATGCTAATATTGATTAGCTCAACAAAGAAGTAAGTTGTTTTTTCCATTTCTCAAAAACTGAGTGAGTAGTTTGCATCGACATCGACACGGACAGAAAACAGACAGAGAGACAGGTGTACATGGCTAGATCACTTCTGATCAGTCGAAATGGACATTTTTCGAACAATGAACGCATGTGGCACAGGCTGTGTGAGCGATGGCGCTCTTCTGTTCTAACCAAAAGTACTCCATGCCATTATCACCCCGAAATTGATACGCTATCGTATACGGTCGCTCCAGCGTTATCTTCAAAGAAAAACGAGCCGCAGAGTCTTTACGCACAAATTCCTATCTAAACTATGACTGGTTAGTTGTGAAAATGTTCCTCATGAACTTCTTGAGGATTTGAAGCGGCATAAATAAGGATCCATTCAGCGAAAAATGATTCACACACTTTGAGATTATGTTTTGAATGTAAAGCTGCACGATATCAGCGGGTTGTGGTGGCGTGTACGTTACCATGGCGCAAAATAGCTTCGATTGAGGCTTCAAACATGAGCTCTTATAAGACAAACTAAAAATAGATATGGGAGTTATAGGATTGCCAGATGACGATGGTTGAAAGCGCACAACCTGTACTAAACTTTAAGAACATGTCAAATACTACTGTGGGTTTTCCTCAATAAATTCATATTTGTTTATTTTTTTCTTTTTCTTTAAATTTGTTTTATATATGTTTACATCTTAGGAACAACAGCTGGCGCAATGGGCACGTGTCGCACAAACAGCTTAAATAAATGGCATGACATTTTTTTTTTGTTTCGCTGGATCGACACAATTTTCTATGTTTGTAATTCGAATAGAATATGTATTAGTAAGCAGCGTCATTATGAATGCCACCATCAAATAAAGCTGTGTGATCGTCATATATATCAATTAAAAAACAGCTTGACGAGCTAATAGTCATGTGACGAATGTCTATTTGCAACTCACAAAATTTACGATATCAATTTTGTGACGAAAGATTTCCATTTTTCATTTGTAGTGTTGGCATTGATTATAATATATAATGGAGCGAATTGGTTTGATTTAAAGAATTTTTAAAATGCATAACTTTTAAATGTGTGAAGCGATTTTGATCTTAGGCAAGAATAAACATAAAATAAGTTTGGGGCGCGCACGAGCTCCAATACACCTTGACAGTGGTTAATTTTAACGTTCTATATTTCGAACTGCGGTGATTCAATTTTGTATATACAACTTGAATATACCAAATTGACCCGGACTGGTTAAAAAAAAAAAAAAAAAACAAAATGTTTATGCATTTTAATAAAAATCTTTATTTTCGCCTTAAAAATAGGCTCTTTTTGAGTCAATACAACGGTTAATCCAATTTTCAATACACTTGTTATACGCCTCGGGCGGCATACTCTTTAGCTCCTTCAGCGAATTTGTTGTTATGTCCTCAATTGACTCATGACGCGTTTCACGGAGCGGCTATTTAAGTTTCGAAAACGGAAAAAAGTCACATGGTGCCAAATCCAAATGCGGTGGTTGTGCGATGACTTTTTGTTTTGCAAGTCTTTTGATATGAGTCTGGCGGAGATGCGTTTCATACCCAAAACATCAACCAAAATGTATTGAGTCGATCCAAAAGAGATATTGAGTGTCTCTGCTATCTTTCTAATGCCAACCCGACGATTTTCGAGCACAATTTCCATCACTTTTTCGATGTTTTTGTCGTTAACAGAGGTTAAGGATGCACGGACGACTTGCATGAGGCAAGTTTTCTACGATTTTGATGACCCTCACTGAATGCTTTATGCCACTCAAATACTTGCGTTCTCGACTCCTTATTACACTTTTGTACCATTTTGAATGATTCCGTTGCCGTTATTCCATTGGAAACACAAAACTTCAAGCAAACTCGTTGTTCAATTTTTTTTGTCCATGTTAAAAATCGCCAAACAAACTTTTCGCGTCGTAAACATGCAGCTGTCAAACATAGACTAATTATCGCATCCCGCTCAAACTTGGCATGCAAGTCAATGACAATTTAAGAAGAAGAAAAATCACCGATTCGGTTTACCGGTTCGGTTTAAATCCACCAGTTTAAATCAGACGGTATTTCAACATTACGAGAACTTTTTAATATTCTATAACACGTCTCGAGCACGTCTTTGTGCATTTATTGTGCTCATGCTTAAGCCACACTGAGCTGGGCTTTCGTCACTTGCTTAGACTACCGTTCACAGCGATACGCTGTATGTATATCGCTGTTTATTTTAGATGGCACATATTGGCCTTAAGCATTTCAAAAAATGTTATTTTATTTGCTTAATATAATTTCTAGTTGGTTTAATACTCTGCAAATATATAAAAGAGAATACTATTTGTTTTGTTGAACTCTCAGAGTTTATATATTAATATTTTGGTGAATGCATAAGAGAGCCCATAAACTAGTTTGATAAAATGAGTGAATCTAGTTCTCATCGTCGCTAACTACATATGTATGTCACGGAAACTATAAGAGCTAAAATTAAGAATTGAAGTTGTTTATAATTATCCTGTACAGTGTCTTAAGCTCCCCACATACTCGTATCGTATTATTAAGGTTTATCTTCTTTCTTTCTAGGCGGAACATGTGTCACAACTAGCATGCCATGCCCACTTTTAGTAGCAGCCACCATATATATAGTTTCTGCCTCTAGCCGATTCCTAAGCGGATTCGTAAAAACTTGATGCCTGACCACAAACGCTCTAAGCTTATTTGCATAGCTGGAACTGCGGGAGTTACGTTTGACAAATCGAATAGTTCTGAGAAATTTCTGGAATTTTCTAATCACCAGCTGTTTTTTGTTTTTGTTTAAACATTATATGCATACGTAGTACGTACACTAGGCATAAGTAAATATTTTTCTTAGAAAAAAAAAAAGAAAAAAGTGAGAACCGAATCTATAACGATACAAAAGTTTTGGTGACAGTACGGTTCTTTCATTTTATTTGATTTCGGTAAAATTTTCCGGTTTGAAAAAAAATTAAAATAACGGTTCTGGTTCGGTTAATGATTAACGGTTTTGGTTTTATACCGTGCTAGATACTAGGTATATTGGTGATGTAGACATTTCTTCTCTATTATTATAAAATAAAAGGTAACTCTCTTATATCAGCCAAACGTTTGTATAGAACAGATACACGAGTTTAGAATACATAAAGAACAGCTGCACAAATACGAGTCAAAAGAAAAAAAGCCTTCAAATTCTTTAAATTAAAATTCCCAAAAAGTTGTTGGTTTTTTGCAAACGAAACATTCTAAATTGCAATGCAAAGAATTTCATATATACTGAATAGCAGAACAGGTTAACGATAATTTATAAGAGAATAGTTTAATAAGTCAGTAACGCATTACAGATCCTCAAGCTTCGAAAATCTCAAACCTATTCCTCTTATCGGAAAAATTTGGAAAAATTGATCATGTTCCACACTAAGGGCAAATGTATCTTTACATCAAATTTTAAAAGTGCATTTATCTGACATTTAATCCAAAGCATAAACATTGTATGAGGGCTACCCCTTATAGTGGGGTTAGTACATTAATTTTATACACCTTATAGAATGAGGGAAAATCAGTGTATAAGTAAGCATAATTTAGGTCGTCAACTCTCATAGTCTTCAAGATCTTCATACTCATACGAACGGACAGACACAAATCTCTACATCGACTAGAAATTTTAATGCTGAACAAGAATGCACACATTTTATAGGGTCCCATCTCCATTTAGCTGTCATATACATTTGCCCTCTTATCCAATAGGTACAAAAAGAATATAAAACGTAGCATTACCAGCATGGGTGTTCAAAATTACTATGAAGGTCTTTTTGGAACCAAACTATCAGCTACAGAGCGCATATTTCACCAAAACAAACAAACAAATAAGAAATTAATACAAGACAATTTTTTTCTTTTGATAATAATTTGAGTAAATATGTTTGCATTGTTTCTGTTTAAGTTGTCTCCGATTTGAATTGATTAAATAATTACTTTGCTCATTCAGTAGTTTATATTGACACACATCACATCATACAAGGTGTGATCTAAAAATTAATTTAAATCATAGAACACGTAGCGCCATCGACTAAATGTTGGCAGTGCTAGAAAGGTAATTTTTTCATCTTTCGAAAGCAGCTAAGTTCATGCTAAGCGTTTGACAGGTTACAAAATGATACACGTTTTAATAACAGCAGTTTTCGTAATTATGTCTTAAAAACAAAAGAGCAAATATTAAATTTTGTTTTGAACGCGGTAAAAAATTTGCTGAGACTTACGAATTGTAAAAAAACGTTTCTGATGATGATTGTATGAGTCGTACCAAAGTTTACAGGTGGTTTACACGATTTAAAAACGGTCGTGCTGTTTTAAATGACAATCCAAGACCGGGACGACCCAAAGCATCTAATCATCGTGCTGAGTTAGTGGACAAAAGTAAGTGAAATAATCGCCATCGATGTAAATTTCAATGCTGGCAGAAGAATCAAATTCATCTTACTGTAAAAACTACAAAATATTAACTGATTAATTAACTACAAATATTAACAGTTGAATGATGATCAAAAAATCGCTAGCGTAGTCAATGAATTTTTGATGAAAAAACAGGTTTGTCTCATCGACCACTCTACATATTCGCCTAATCTATCACCGTGTGATTATTTGCTAAAGAACATCCCAAAAAGCGAGTTTAAAAAGTCTGTGGATAAATTGGTTGAGCATTTCAAAAGCTGTATTGTGTTAAATTGATCGTATTTTCAATAAATGTTAGCTTTGAAACAAAATACCATGCTTGTTTTATTTTATAAGTAAAAAGTTCGGTTATTTTTAGATCATACCGTGTACGTATAAGTATTCGAAATTAAATCAAAATAATTTTTGTTTATAAAAATTCATTTCCAATCGAACAGTACAATCTTTAACAATTTAATTTGCTAATATTTGTTCTGATATCTGCCAAAGCCAAATTTAAAATTTAAAAAATTCCAATTTGCATTCGAAATTGTCAAAGAAATCGAATAACTTAAGTTCAACAAATGCTTTTCTTACTTAAATTGTCCCTCCGGAAACAAAGGAATAATGATGCTTTTTGTTAGAAGAATATTATTTGTCGAAGCTAAGAAGTCGATTGAAGTATGGAACATTGTTGGGTTCGCTTTAGAAAAACGTTCTACTGTTCGACTTACTAATATATATACTTCATGAAGTCTTGTGTCTATACTACACTTATGCAAGCTGCTTTCCATTGTAAACAGGACTTTCGAATTGGTAACGGTAATGTAATCTATTTATGACTAAGTACATTAGAAAAATAAATGTTTACCCAAGTTCCAGTAAAAATTTTTATGATTATTTGATACATGCAATTTATTCTTTATTATTGTCCATGAAGATTAGGACCAAAGTCTTTTAAGACAGCGTACTCAGTACTTTTTTGTTTCTTGAGAACCTAGTTGGTTTTTTGATTCGTCAGCAATTTCCGTTTCGTCAATTCAGAAAACATCTTCATCGGACGCATATATTCGCCCTGCAACTTTTCTGCATTTCAGAAACATAATTTGTATGATTCCGGATAAAGCGCAATCGTTTTCCAAATTATGTCGATAATAATTATTGTTGGATGTTGCTAATTTTTCGTATAATAGTCGAATGAATAGAAATATTTGTTTATTTTTATTTTGATCGCTATTAGAATAACTTGAGATATGTTACGTAACAAACGGAATTGCCTCTCCTTTCCAAATGTAACACTTTCTAATAACTCGTACTTCAACTAATCAAACCTTGGCTGTGCAACGCACTCGTTATTACGTGAAAGCCAGAAATTGGGTTGATTAATGGAGAGCATCACAAAAAGAGTCGTTCTTTCTCTAAAATGTGTCGGAAAGTAGATATTATCAAAAAACTGTTTTTAGGCGGCATTTTTCCAAAATGACGACGCGAGCGGCAAAAATACGAGGTGGCAAAGTTGAAATTCGGAAAGTGCATGTCGAAATATATAAAATCACCAATTTGCAAAACTCCCGGAAAACTTTTCAGATAAAACTACCAAATGACTGAACTATTACGACTGTTGTTTATCCTTTGCTGCTGCCTCCTTCTTTGTGCGCTACGACGTTGTTGACGTCTCTGAAGTCTACCTATTGTGTGTTGCCTTTCCCTTCTGTTGCCACTTCTGTTGCCATTGCCGTTGCCAGGCGTTCATGAGGATAATTGATTGCCAGATGATAGTGGATTTCCAGAAGTCTGTGAGTCACCAGGAATTGGTCGGTTCGGATTTGACGGAGTTGGTTTGAAAGGAGTTGGTTGGCTTGGTATAGAAGGAGCTGGTTTGCTTGGATTGGAAGTAGTTGGTTGGCTTGGATTTGATTGGAAGGGTTTGGATCGCTCGTATTTGGTGCATTTGGCTCGCCAGGTGTTGGTTCCTCTGGTGGCGGTGGTTCCGTTGGTGCTTCTTGTGTTTCTTCTTCATCATTAGCTCCAGTTTGAGCCACCAGGACACATGCAAATGCATTAGATGCAACCATTAGATATTTGTGATGACGTTATAGTTAATTTTTCGTACTCAAATATTATAGTTGGACCTCACATTAAAGTAAATTAAATTACTATCGAATTAGGCAAAACTTCTTCGAGTTATTTAAAATTATTGAAGCTATTTAAGTCATAGTTCTCCCATTCGCATGTGTTTAGATTTAATTAAAAAGTAATTTACAAAACCGCCAGCATCGCCATCGAAAGCGTCCATTAGCGCTGCCATTGCCGTTCGCCGTTCGCCATTGCCAGAACGCTCCGCCATATTTAGGTTCTGCGAAAATTCGGTGGCCAGTTTATCAATTAATGTTTATTAGCATCACAAAATTTTCATTAAGCATCAAAGTAAAATTTTGCCGGAACACAAAAGCGAACGAAACCCCGAGTGAATGGCAAATGTTGGGCCGTGGTAGGGGTTGCCAGACGGCCAATGAAACGAAAGCACGGCTAAACAAAAATTTTTGACAAAACTAAACAAAAGCAAACGAACAAATTTGCAAAATTCGTTTTGGCTCTTAAGCTCATTAAACTTGAATATTTTACGAAATGATAAAAAGTGTAAATCAAAACCAAAAATAAACAAAAAACAAGCTTTCAAATGCAAAACAAAACTTTTAAATAGACCAAGAAATACGAAAATAAGATAATCCGTAGGCAGACATATCAACGCATTTCATTTATACGCTTCACAAATATTTATTGAGCATATTATATGTACATATAATTCAAATAAATAGATGACATCTACTGAATTGAAATGCTGAACTGAATAGTCTGTATGCGTAGTGGTAGACTAAATCGACTGCCATCTAGAAATAATTTTGTATATTATTGCATTTGTTTTTATTGCTATTTTAACGCGCGCCAATTACAACAATAACAACAACAACAACAATGACAACAATTCCCATAGAGACAGTCACCAAAATAAAAGCGAAGCGCATACAAAGTAAAACTCGCCATCTACTATCTCCTTCGTGCTCGCTGAGTCTTATCAATTTGTAACTGGAATGGACGTAGCGCACGGTAATATTACCGAGCTGAAGCACGATTTTCAAAATAGGTTTACAATAACTTTCGCTGGCGTTGGTATATTCATGATAAAATGTTAAACCGAAATGAGCACTAGTAATTTGAACTGATCTTTCTGGTAGTATACTGATTCCGGATCAAAAAACTGTTTGTCGTTTGAGACTATTCACGAATTGATCCAAATAAGTCTGTTGTCATTCAGCATTACTACACTGATAAAAAAAAAACTATGAATTCCATACTCGAATTGATCTACAGCGGTACTTAAAGCAGTCTACGATTGCTAAAAATAATCGTAAATGTAATAAAAATTAAATGATTCAATTTCGCTCGTACACATAGGAACAAGAATTTAGACCCCATGTATGAAGTTATGTATAAAGTTTTTTTTTGAACAGCTAGTCGAAAGCGTCTGTCTGGATATTATCTATATCCTATTTAACTGCACTGAAGTATAGTATCCATAGTACGCTACACAGATATTTAAAGCTATATATTGCTGTTTATGTAGCATATTGAAGAAGCTTTGCGTTACATAGGCTGGCTTAAAAGTCCACTTTAATCTAAATAAGTTTGTTTCTAGCGAGTAGCATATATCATTAGACTACAGTTAACTTTTGAGCAGCCATTGTGTTTGAAAGCAGAGATGAACGGCGGACAGATGGATAAAAAAAACGAAAATTGACGCGCCAATCTAGCCAGAGAAACCCACTGTTTTAACAAACCTAATGATGCAGATTGCTCAAAATTTGACAGTAGTCTAATGATCAATGCTAATTATCAGAAACAAGCCAGTTTTTCAAAACTACGCGCCATCTGTTAGATTTTGAGTGTACTTTCCAGCCTATCCTTGTATCTAACTAACTAAAGAATTTTATAAGTCAAAGATTATTTTTTTTTTTTTTTAAATGCTTGCGTGACTATTTGTTTTAAAATAATTGGGTAAAGGTATAAGGCATCCGAGTCGAACGTTTTACTGTGTATCAAGAATCCTTTGGCGTTTAACCACGACGATTGTTGTTACGTCTGTTGTTGCGTCTTCTTTGTTGCTGAGCTCTCTTCCTTCTCCTTTGCTGCTGTATCCTTCTTCTTTGTTGTTGAGCTTTCCTACGACGCTGGTTTTGCCTTCTTCTGGCTGCAGGATTGTTGCCATTTCCGTTGTTTGGTGAAGGATAACCGCCAGTCTGTGGATTACCAGGAGCCTGCGGTGCACCATTAGTTGGTGAATTTGGCGCGTTAGGTGTTGGTGCGTTTGGACGGTTAGGAGTTGGTGTGCTTGGACCGTTAGGAGTTGGTGTGACTGGCCCGTTAGGTGTTGGTGTATCTGGCCCATTAGGTGTTGGTGTATCTGGCCCGTTAGGTGTTGGTGTATCTGGCCCATTAGGTGTTGGTGTATCTGGAACGTCAGGTGTTGGTGTATCTGGCGTTTCAGGAGTATTTGGATCTGGTGTTTCCGGATCTTCTGGTGTTTCCGGATCTTCCTCCTCTCCTTCGGCCCTGATTTGAGCCACCAGAATACATGCGAATAGTGTGAAAAGCAATAGGAACTTCATGTTGTTTCAGTTTTCGCTACAGAACTGTTCTGTCTTTCAAGTGTTTGAAATCCAGAATTTATAGCAAAAATTTCATCAATAATTCAAAAGCAATATTTAGAACTCTCATGTATCGAACAATATATCTACCGAATTGAAAACTAAGTATTTGCTATATCGAACAATAGAAATAATGCGAATTTGTTTGCACATATGCCAGCTTTAACAAACGAAATATATCTTTGATATTATATTTTGTTCGTCTCGCCTTTCATAAACCAACAAACCAACCATATAACAAAGAAAAGTTTTCGTTAGAACGTATATTAAGCAAAGTATATTTAGGTAAATATTTAATGACTGTCACACATTGCTTAAATAGGGTTTATTTATACACTGCAACCAAATTGATTAATACGTTTGGGCGAATGTATGTGTCAGACAGAATGAAGCGTGGCAGATCCAATATTTTATAAAGTGTATATATTCTTGAACAGCATCGGAAGTTAAATCGATATAGCAATGCTCATTTGTCCGTCTGTCTGGACTCTATTAAAATATAGATACATATTAGTTAGAATAAAGATAATGCAAGATTGACACGGAAAACGCATTCGCCTCTTCATCAGGCAAACGCAGAAAGAGAGTGACAAAAAGTGAGCATGTATCTATGTCACTGTGTGCGATGTGCTGCATCGTTGCGCTGTGTACGGCCGCTCTCTTTAGGATTTCATATTATAATTATTTATTATTATATATGTCTGCATATTGACCTTGTATACGCTCGTGTTATGGATGACCGGTCCTGTATAAAATGTCTCCGATTTATTTGAAAGCAGTAATTAACTTTTTGTAACTCTGTAACTGCATAAACTGCTTGCAAATTATAACATGCGATTTATGTGAAAAGATGGTTTTAAATCTTTTGCGTTCAAAATATTCAAACGTTTCTACAAAAAAAAAAAAAAAATATGGATTGTGCACTATTCTTCTTTACAATCTTTCGCACATTGCTAATGATTGCTCTTATATCATGCTTAATTGAAAATCGCCTTGTGTATCATACGATTTTTTGCATAGTATATACAAATATGCATTCATAAATATATATGTATTAGGGTGGTTCAAATTTTGTCGCGACCAAGCGTATAGCAGAAACGTAATGTTCCGAAAATCTTCGAAAGCTTTCCCAAGACACCATTGATCTAAAATGAATTCCAATTGGCGCGGCCAATGAAGATGAAACATTTTGACAAAAAATAAATTTTTTGTATTCACTTTAGGATGCATCATCCACCTTTAAAATCTGAAAACGATAATGTTCTTTATACAGACGTGAAGTATTTGTACCAATTAGCCAATGTAGTTTCTTGCGGTTTCTGTCCACAAGCTTAAGCATTTTATAGAGTTCGACGATCCACAATTGGCTGGCCCAGAAAATCCCATACACATTCAATTAACTGAGCATTCTGTGCAGACGCTTATTTGTGTTTTAAGACGAATAACAGATAAAATCGAGGTGATGCTATGGCGGTTACTGTGTAAAATAGCATCGGACTACCACAAGCTGTCACGACATTGGAGAACCAGCACAAAAGTTTGAAACGCGTACTGTATTTTTAGGGTAATATGATAGTGTTTTTCACTCTCATTACAATAAAATAATATTTAATAAAAAAAATTTTATTATTGTTCAAAATGTTTACCTTAAAAGGCGCGGACGAGGAATTCATAAAACAATGGTTTCTTGGGGAAAGTTGACAAAATTGACGCACCCTAATATATCGTTACTAATCCACCTGCTAAATGATAGAACACTCTATTACGCATTGAAGTGAAGGGTATGAAAAACTATGAAAGTATTGCATACACATAGGCGCAGTCTGAAAATTTCAAATGAAACATCGGGGAACTACAAACAAATTGAACTGAACAGGAATATTATTTTCTTTAAAGTACTACAAACACAGTAGCACAAAATTATAATAGTATTCGCACTGTGTGAAAAGTTAAAAAAATGGGAATATGGAGGTACTTATATGCTTTGCAATGTCAAAATTTTGAAACCTACTCATAGATTATGTTCGCGTGTATGTCATCTCCTTCGTAAAAGTTCAGTTATTACGTAAAAAGTACAAATCTGTGCAAACCTAAGTGAATTATAGTTTTTTTCTATTTTAAATGTAAATTTATTTCACTCATTTATGGTCAAAAAAAAAACAGATATTTTTGAATAATTTTAGCTTATAACTTTCAAATTACTCAACCGATTTTTTGAAAACACCATTTTTTTCAATTGTTCACTTTTAAGATGGCATTACTCGCTAAACGATTGTTGATTTCTAAATTGAGATATAGCTAGAATAGTAGGGCTACTTAAAAATTTTATACCGCCAAAAAATATTCATTCATTTTTGAGACTATTTTCAAGAACAGCAGACAAAAATCTATAAGAAAAAAAGATGACAGCGAGTGGACTTTTAATTTTTTATTACTTATTGACTAGTGCTATTGTGACAGGTATATTTTCTTTGAAGCTTAACCACGACGATTGTTGTTACGTCTGTTGTTGCGTCTTCTTTGCTGCTGAGTTCTCCTTCTCCTTTCTTGCTGCTGTCTCCTTCTCCATTATTGCTGTGTTCTCCTACGACGCTGCGTTACCCTTCTTCTGGCTGCAGCATTGTTGCCATTTCCGTTGCTAGGAGTTGGTGATGGTGATGGTGAAGGATTACCGATTGCCGGTGGAGGCAGTGGTTACTAGAAGTTCGTGTGTTTGGAACGTCAGGATTTGGTGTGACTGGTGAATTCAGGTGAATCAGGACCTTGAGGTTCTGCTGGTGCCCCTGGTCCCTCGGGGCCCAATGATCACTCGGTGTCGTCATCCGCTTGTGCCCAGGTTTGAGCAACCAAGACACATGCAAATAGCGTAAAAAGTAATACGAACTTCATGTTGTTTCAGTTTATGCTGCGGAACTGTTCTGTTTTTAGAGTATTCGAAGTCCATTACTTATAATAGAAATTTCAAAAGATCTGCTGCTAATTTGTGACAAAGAAAAGATTTCGTTAGACATCACTCATGGCGTTGACGATTGTGCTGAGCTTTGTACGTACTTAAGTATTATAATTTTCTATTTTTGGAACTACGGTAATTGGTAAATGAGGAAAACGTCAAGTTTCACTAAAAAAATGAAAGTTTCTAAAACATTTTAATACTGAACACACACATTCAGAGGTGTTACAGTAACCGTTTTAATCTCAAAATCTTCAGAATTCATTCAAAAAAACTAAATTTTATAAATTAAATTTAAAGGTCAGCGGTGGACAAGCTCTTGCTCTCGTTACTCTGAGTGCTCAAACCGTTAATTTTGCAAGCTTGCGATTTTCGACGCGACAACAACAAAAACTTTCGGCATAGCCGAAAACGAAACAACAACCACACACGATTTTCGGACCGTCATAAAAGTGTTCATTTTGCTATGATTTATGACTTCGGCCGCGTCTTGTACACTGAGTAAGAAAGCGAAGTAGGTTTTGATGTGTTAAGATTTTTACTAAGTGATTGAATTTAAATGGTTTCAAAACATTTTTTCAGTTTTCAATTTTTTTTAATTTTTACTTTAATAAACCAAACAACAACAATACAGCGAAGGCTCGATTTTCTTCGTGATGCATAGAATCATAAAAGTGTTCATTTTGCTTAGATTTATGACTTCAAAAACTCTGTTTGTTGTAGATTTCGTTGTACTGCTCCCGATTCAAAATTTCGTGCCCATCGCTGCTCTAAATAAATGCTGTCCAGAGCCCCATGGGGACGAATACCTTCGTGTTTTCACACACATATGAACGAACGATTGCCGAAGTCGGCTACTTGATTTGAATTTGTTACGTTGCATTGGTGTTGTATTTTGGCACACTGTACAAATTATGACTCAGAAATGATGCACACTTTGGATACGCTCCTTTTGGATAGCCATGCTTTAAAGGTCACCCAGAAAGAGAGCGGCAAAAAGTGAGCAGTTTATTTGCAATAATTAATGCGTCGTTATGCAATTAGTTAATTCACAGTTATAAACAAATTTATTTTTGTGTATCAATTCTTGCTCTTTTTTGTTTTAATTATATATTAAAATACTAACAAAAACACACTCAACTAATGTTCGCCAGCATGCTTGCAAGTGCGCCTAAAACAGTTTCGAGCCCAACATCGAGCTGCTTGATCGACATGCTTTACAATGTGATTCCCCTTTACAGCAAGACAGAGATAGAGAATATTTTGTTTCTCTAATTTTCCAACCGAAACCAAACGAACCGAATGAAACATACAAGGTAGCCGCTATAGCAAATTGAGAGAGAGAGCTGAGAGTGCTTTGTGAATGAAAGTTTTTCTGATTGGCCAATGGAGTAAACTGGGTTTTACCTACCTTAGACGCAATACTTATAAAACAAAAATTAGATTTGTCCGTACTCCTCTTTCCTACCTTGCACTCTTAGCGTTAGCTACTACTATTTTAGAAATACAGCACACATTTTTAGTTTATAGGTTCTTACAAATAAACTCTTTTTTCTTAGTTCGCATATATTTATAACAACTTTTCGTTTAAATTCTGTTAAAGCTTCAATTGTGTTGAACTAAACGTTATATCTTGTTCTATAATTTTTTCTCTATTTTTTGCTGTTTAACTGCTGTCAAAAACAAAAAACGAACTAAGCTCGAATGACGTTGCTCATGTGTCACATTTCAACAACAGCTTCGCTATTATGAGATACTCATTGTCAGATACTTGCAACAGATACTCGTGCATTTTTATATACACGTAGGTATGTTTAGTTCTGATAAACTCATATAACGTGACAACAAATACACATACAATGCATCAAATTTATTGAGACATATTCGAAAATTAATGTCACATAGATACGAGTTCATCTACAATATATAAAATATAAAAAGAAAGAAACGAAAGAAACGAAAGAAGAGAAAAAAACCAACCTAAAGTGCTAAAAACGCTTTTGAACTCAGTTACAACAACAACAACAACAAAAACCAAAGTATCTACACATTCTCTATAAACATTTAAGTATATTTTATGTGTTTGCTGATACAAACATAAATCAATAATGCCGAATGCCGCAAATGATGGCAAATAATTTGAAATGTCGCATAAAACAAGAACAACTTCGAAGGATTGCTGCTTATAAGCGATAAAATATGAAACAATTTGCCCAATAGCTAAACATTAACTTTTATTGATTGATAAATCTGCAACAAATCAAGTCCGAGTTAAATACGTCCTTCTACCAACTGAAAGATGAGCTGTGAAAAGATGAGTATTTTGTGAGTTATTAAGCAAGAAAAAGAAGAAAGCGAATTTAAGTACTATTCCAAAAAGCAGAAATTTTTACAAAGATAAACAAAAAAATAGAAAAGATAGAAAAGATAGAAAAATAAAAGCCGCTTGAATTTCCAAAGAGACAACAACTTAGCGGCAACTTAATGTCATATACACTGGAATATTACTCGAACTGTTAAGCATATAAACTCTGTAAGTGAAACATGAATAAAATGTATTTTAGTTGCTCTCAAATCGCCAACGAGTTCACTTCATTCTATGCATAACGATCCGGCCTGCCAATACAAAATATGCCAAATTGGCCATTTATGCAGAAAAGTTTCTTTTCTATTTTTGCCATTAAACCGCAAAATGGCCTTTTATAAAATAAAAAAATAAATAAAAAAACGTTGACTTCGGTGGAACTGAGGCTTTAATACGCTTCAGGTTTGTACTTTTGTTCACAACGATACTTCAGTTTCGAAATTTTGAATGGCTGTTTAGATAAAATTTTTAATACTATCTGTGAATTATAAGTGCTATTAAGTTTCAAGTGCATAAAAGCTATGCCTTCTATATGTTAAATCGCGAGCATTTTGATACTGTGTTACTTATGATTATAAAATGTCTCCATATCAACTTTCATATTTAAGAATTTCTGAATTGAACAAATTTCTGATTCTGATTTCTGATTTGTACTCAGTTTAAGAAAATCCGGACTCAACATACAATTGATACCGCTATGAATCAATTCAAGTACGGCAATCTTGGACGTGGCAACGCCCAATTTTCTAACGGATCTTATTTATTCCGGTGTGCTTTGCATATGTAGCAAGTCTCATTACTCTGGCTTAAGTAATTACTGCATATATAACGAATTCGTATTTTCTTCTATATAGTGCGGTGTGACAACGCCATCTATGGGTTACTTATATAACTAAAAACTTTCACGGGTCCTTAATGAACATATTATATAAGTAGTATATGAGGTTCGCCAGTGAAACGAAACGAATATCTATTATTTTCCAAGCATTCACAAACTCTGCTCCATTGAACTGCTATAAACTCACTGCTATAATGAGAATACTTAAACTATTTACGTGTGAAGTGTATCGAAATGAAGAGCAAGCAGTTGGTAGGCCAATACTACAACAAGTGCACGCAAAGCCACATACTATAAGATGCTTTTTTGCGAGGTATGTGTGAGTATTGCATCCCAAAGGCCTTTTTAGTCACAATAAAAGAAAAACGCAAAAGAATAAAAGTCGAACACAAAATATACAAAGGAGCAGCAGCAACGTAAAAGACTTTCGAAAATATCATACAATATTCCTATGTGGTTTGACAAAAACACACTCGAACTGTGTAGAGGTACAGTCTCAAAGCCACAATAAAATGGAAATTTGTGTAAGCAAAATTTATTTCCAAGACGGAACTTCGGATCTTTTTCAAAGAAGCAATTTTTGTTTTTTTTTTTTTTTTTTTTTGTAGCAAAATTTATTTATGGAATACGTAGTTTATTTCAGAGCGTGCATTTTTATACGCCCGTGTTAGAAATCATATTCAAATTGCTATTGTCGAACACTCTGCTTATGTTTATTTTCTAGCGGACCCTAGATCATTTTATTAAAATTTGTAGTTATTAAAGATTTTAGCTAAGCTTTTAACAACCTAAAATATATGCTGGTATAAATTTCAGTTGGCCAGGCTTTGGCGAATTTATAAACAAAATCGTGTAAGCTATAAAAAAGTATCAGATTTATGAAGTTTCCTCTTCGGTTTGCTAAGCCGAAAAAAAAAAAATTGTTCGAAAGTGATTTTACTAAAATGGTTTCTACACTCTCAGAATGATATCGTCCACACACACAAACCACAAACAACTTGTGAACGCGAAAAACAGACAATTTTCCGAAGTCCCTTTCGTAAAATTTATTTGTATTGGGAAACCGGTACGAGAAGGTGATAAACTTTCATCAAGAAGCTACAACAAATTAGCAAATTAGTTGGTTAGTTTTTGACATATTGATTAGAAATTGAGTGTGAAGACTTAGCTATTATACGAGTAGTACTACAAGTACAATGCTAAAAATACAATGCGTTTCAGGCCCAAACTTAGTTATTGAAATCGCTGTATCTTCCAAACGAGTGAAGATAGAGACTTGAGTTTTATTTCAAATTAAATTTTTAAGGCTTTGTATATACTTAACTCTTTAGTTCAGCGGTGGGCAAGCCCTTGCTCTCGTTGCTCTGAGTGCTCAAACCGTTACTTTTGCATGCTTGCGATTTTCGACGAGACAACAACAACTTTCGGCGCAGCCGAAAACGAAACAACAATCACACTCGATTTTCGTTGCGACGCGGACCGTCATAAAAGTGTTCATTTTGTACACTGAGTAAGAAAGCGAAGTAGGCATTGATGTGTTTGAGTGATTGAAATGGTTGCAATAATTTTTTTCAGTGTTGAATTTTTTTTACTTTAATAAACCAAAAAACAACAATACAGCGAAGGATCGATTTTCTTCGCGACGCATAGAATCATAAAAGTGTTCATTTTGTTTAGATTTATGACTTCAAAAACTCTGTATATATATTGTAGATGCTGTTGTACTGCTCCCGATTCAAAATTTCGTGCCCACAGCTGTTTTAGTTGTTACCAATTTTCAAGTAAAAAACTTCAAAATTTATATTTTTCTAGTTTTACTTGAGCACAGGTATCATAAATCAAAATTCAAGTTGTACCTAAAAAAGTTTTCCGAATATTATATGCTACACTCCAGGTTTGCGATGATCATGGAATTATACAATATCCCGTTATAATCATTGATACTCAATTTTAAGCTAAACCCCGGCACGTGCTGCTGCGCCTCTCAATAAATAAAACGTTGATTAACCTCCGCCTCTTCGCCGCCCATGAAGTAAATTTGCAGAAACTGGAATCGTCATCGGGTAGCGGAAGAAGTGAACCGACTTGATGATAAACTTGGCCTTGAACTTTGAATATGGGCATGAAACCACCGCTAACAATTTCAGTTGCTCCAAACGATGTCATTTGAAGGGATTAGTTGTAGTTTCGAATGTGTTGTAAAAAATGTGCGAAGTGGCTCTGGTGGCTCTGGTCGCAACTTGACTTTGCCATTCGAGCAATACATTCCAGGCGATTCGTTGTGAAATTTCAGAGCACGACAATATCAACACAATTTATCCATTTGGCCAAACACAACATGTTGGTGCGTACTGTAGTCGGAGTTTTTGTCGTAATTAAATGCTTCTAACTTCGAATCGGACCTCAATCCGGAAGTAGATGCTGTGGTTCGTAGGCCATCCAATCGTGCATCTCGCTGTTGAGTTGTTTCATTTGCTCTTGAAGTAGATTCTCTGGTTCGTAGCTCTTCCAGCCGTACGTCCCGTTGTCCAGTTGTCTCAGCTTGTCTTGCAGTAGATGCTCTTTTTCGCAGATCTTCCAACCGTGCATCCCGTTGTCCTTGAAATGTCACTACCCACTATACCTGGAAGGGGTTTTCTATAATTTCCATGTATTTATTCAAAGAAATCGCCACTTAGATAGCTTTAAATGGCGGTAGAGGCTTGTTTTTGAGTAGAATAGAATGGCAGTTACGACTCAAAATTGGATACAGCTAAATAAATAGAAGAACACCTAGTAAATATATTTTTTGTATACGTAAGTTGGTTTTCTATTCTGCCGTTTTTCTCCGACATGCGCGGAGTTCCAACCATGTTTCCAATGGGTCTTAGTTGTTACGGTGTCCTTTACATGCATGCCTAATCTCATATATTAACGTCAAATAGTTTAATCTGAGCATGCACCCCTCCAATTTTGCTGTAGATTCGAAGTTGCGTAAGATGTGACTCGCAATGTTGTTCAGTTTCAGATGCTCTTCAAGTAGATGTATAGCCACGAAGCATTTTCACCATTCGAACGATATAGAATTTATGCAAATCGGATTTAAGTTGATGAATATTTGCAAATAACTGAAAAATTTTTGTTGTGCATATCTCAAACACGGTTCATAAGAAAAACTAGAAAAAACGTTAACTTCGGTTGAACCGAAGCTCTAATAAAATTCACACGAAATTTTAAATAGTATTGAAAAACATAAAAGTATAGGTTTAAATAAACGCTACCCCAAAAAGTGGGCAGTACACACCCACTAGTAGATGAGTATGAAGCGATGTAGTAGAAGTGTAAGATGCCACCATATCGAATTTTAAGTTGATATTGACGTTTTCCATACAAATGCATAAAAGTGAACTGTGGGTTTATATGGGACTACATCAAAAATTGGGCGGGACATGCCCATCAAAATCCACCAAATCAAATTTCAAGCTAAAATTGATTTAAATGAAGAATTGTTTCATAAAAAACACAAAATTGCACGGCGGATTTGTATGCGGGGGGGGCTATTCCAAAAAGTAAGTGGGCCATGCCCGTTAGTCTATGTATGTCAAGCGGCTGACCATAAAAAGGCCCCACATTGCATTTCAACGTAATATTGACTTTAATAAAGAAGTTTTCATACAAAAAGGCAAAAGTGTTTGGCAGTAGGTTTGTATGGAGGCCATGCCAAAAAGTGGGCGTGGCGGGTTAATCTTGATACTATACTAAACTGCAATAAAACGAAGTGTATGTGCAAAATTTTAACTGGATAGCATTAAAATTGGTTCCCAAAAAATGTACAACAACATATAGAGAGACGGACGGACATGGCTAGATCGACTCGTCTCGTCAGGCTGATCAAGAATGTATATACTTTATGGGATGTACGATGCTTTCTTTAATGCGTTACAAACTTTCAGACAAACTGATAATACCATTTCACACTATGTGTGAATGGTATAAAAAAAAAGTTCTTTTTTTGACAATCTACGCAGCAAAATATATTTAAGTTATTCACAAGATTTCACAAGATGCAACAGTGCAAAAATGCAAGAAAAATATTGCACAACCAACAAAAATTTCAACCGAAAAAAAAAACTTGCACTATTTACTACGACTCACACCATTGACCATCCCGACAGTGAAAGCAAGTGGCAAGTGGACAGTGAAAGCAATTTTGGTATTTTTCTGTGCATTTGGTATTTTTTTGTGATAACAATAACTCGTCGATGGCAGCGATAGAATTAATTGAGTGTATAATTAATTCAATTTCTTGAATAGTTTTATTTACAGTATACTCCAATAATTTGTTTTTAATATTTTTTCGTCTCATTTGCCTCACAAACAAACAAACAAACAAATAAATAAATCAAAGTCTCAAACAGCAGATTGTGCAAAGTTGCATCACGTTACTTTGCACAAGTGTGCTCACTACGCCGTTTGTGCAGTTTTGCACATTTTCATTGTTGCAAGACGTTCTGAATACTTAAATGAAAAAAGTATATGAGCAACCAGTTCTCAAAATGATTCCAAAACTAGTAACATCTGTTTTAAATGAACAGATAACTTCTAGTTTAACATCGTATAATGCTAAAATATTTTATGTTCCATTTCGACAACTTCTTCAGTGTCGCATTTTCGTTTTGCAAGCATTCTAATATTCAAATTGAAGATATACTAATTGAGCATTTTGAATTATTTTGTAGCAGTTGTTTATAAACATATACTAAACATATTAAATCATATTAAAACATATTCGTTTGAATTATTGAAATTGATTATCAATGAGAGACCACCATGCATGCCGTTTATAAAGCCAAACACGCTGTTAATGCCATTTTGCTGTCTGTCAACTGGTGTAGTGATTTGTCAGTCCGTCAGTCCGTCAGTCCGTCCGTCCGTCCGTCCCTCCGTCTGTCTGTCTGTCTATCTATCTACGAGTATCTATTTATGTCTATCTGTTTTAGCCTGTTTGTCTACCGGCATTTAATTGCAACAATAGCAACAACAACAATAATAATTCTGATAACAATATATAGAATCACCCGCATAGAACCAGCCGCATGCTGTTTGTCTGTCTGTCTGTCTGTCTGTCTGTCTTTATGTCTATCTATTAACACAGCATGCTGCTAAGTTAAACAATACTCAAACTATATATTTGTCTAGTATCTACAATATATCATACATATGTAGGTGTATCTGAGTAGAGCGCGTAATGTGGGAATATATCTGTATGCACATCTGTAGCACAGTTTGTCGAAATCTCAACATGATACTCGTATAAGAGCCAAGTGTTTCTAATTTCGTTTTGATATAATCCAATATCTGTGTCTGTAGCTATTTGCTATGTTATCCATAAGATACATTCGCAATTTTGAAGTATACTCGTACAGCAGTGAGTAGCATATAATCTATAGCATATTAAAGTTATGTAGCTAAACTTTTCAGCTTCACTTTAAATATGCAGAAAAAATTTACTTAGTTGAATAAACTAAGCAAGAATGCAGTCAGAAAACACTTTTCGCCAGAATGCGTGGAACGAGAACAATCTACAATTGTCAAATTTACAATAGAAAATACAACAATGCGCGCATAATTTGACAGCACAAAGCGGAAGTGAAAAGTGAAAAGTGGAATAAGCAATGCTAAAATAGAAAATGGCGCCGAGACTTAGTGCGACAAAAGTATTTTGGGTAAGAGCACAAAGAGTCAAACAGAGAAACCTAGTTCTAAAAGAAAAAAAGAAACTCGTCGGAGCAATAAAAAAATAATATTGTAGGAGTATTTAGATGGGGGTCGATTAGTTAGAACGCATTAGTGTCATCATGCGACGAGTAACTCTACTAATAACTACACTAACCCTTTCAAAAGTTTGAATAGTGTGGGAAACATTTTACATTTCAGTGTCAAGTAAATAATTTTTACTAAAATACAAAATGTACTAATCTTGTCCGTTGGTCATTTCAACATTTTTGGCATTCAATATTTTACAGTCTGCCCAAAGTGGTTGCCCCTTTTCAACAGTATTCTACAAGTGTACCAAACCGGATTACAGCCATTGCATCAAAATAAATATTACGAAACAAATCTCATCTACGAGCACTTTACGTAAATGTGATAATATATATCAGTGATATAAGTATACTATGACAAAGACTTTTCTTCGTCATAGCATAATAACAATGAAATATTTTATTTGTTTAAAATAGCAGATGTGTAAATAGTATGTGTAAACTACTACGCACTATTTTAATTGTTTTGTACAAAGAGTGTTTCAAATTTACCTACGAATTATTGATGAGATTTCTGATATACATAAATCATAGACTTCGAACACTAGAAAGACAGAACAGTTCCGCAGCATAAACTGAAACAACATGAAGTTCGTATTACTTTTTACGCTATTTGCATGTGTCTTGGTTGCTCAAAACCTGGGCACAAGCGGAAGAGAATTCCGAGGGATCAGCGGGTCCAGAAGTAGCAGAAGGAGCAGAGGAACCAGAAGGACCAGAAGGACCAGAAGAACCTGATGGTCCTGATTCACCTGAAAACCCAGTCACACCAAAACCTGACGTACCAAACACACCAACTCCTAGTAACCCACTGCCTCCACCGGCGGCCGACAATCCGTCACCGGCACCAACTACTAGCAACGGCAATGGCAACAATTCTGCAGCCCGAAGAAGGGTAGCACAGCGTCGTAGGAGAGCTCAGCAACAAAGAAGAAGGCGAGCTCAGCAACAAAAAAGAAGGAGCACATAGCAGCAAAAAAGACGTAACAACAATCGTCGTGGTTAACTTCAAAGAAAATAGATCTGTCAATAATGATGATTTCTTTCCTATATCGAATTAATTTTTAATAAAAAATCAGGCTACCACAATTTATAAAATATATACCATGATTTATAAAATTTCTTCACTGAGATGTCCCAAAAGTAGTATGATTTTCATTATTAAAATACAGAATTATTATTACGCATAGCAGTTGTGTATTGAGAGAGGCCAGGTGCTGTATTTTGTGTGATGTGCATGCTACGCTTCCAGTATACGAGTACATAGAATTTTGATTATCAAACATGAATCAATTTGAAAAGTTTTCTTTTGCAAATATGAAACAAAAAAAAAAAAAAACACTCGTATTACATGAAATAAGCGCACACACACTTATGTTTTGGTCGTCTCTCTCTTTCTCTTTCTAGTATTCTATACAAATAAGTGTTGTACAATGTTTGCAGTTACGCACAGAAAGTTGTTGTGAATTGGTTTTCTTTTTACCTTTGCATTAAATTGGAAGAATAGTAGTCAAGGCAAAAGAAAATACTTTTGTGACATTCATTAAACTAACTACTAAATGAGATGACTATTAAATTAAAACAAGTCTAGTAAAAACTAGAAGTAGTGTGCTAATTCATCTTGTTACATATTTTCCAAATTCCACTACTTCAATGCGTTATTGAAATTTTGCTCAAAAAGTTAGTGAAAATAGGGCTTAAACCATTATCTTTAGCTTTTTCTTTCTGGTAGCTTTGATAAATCGGTTATTTTATTTTTTGGACGAATAACTTTAAATTTTTCGAATCGAACGGCTTTTTTTCGAAGTCATTACATTGGAATAAATTTCATACTAAATCCATCACTGCGCAAATGGCAGCACGTGAAACAAAAATAGTTTCTTTCTTACTTCGTTGCGTGCAGACGCATACTATTAAAAAATGCACAAGCATTTAGATTCCTACTTGTGACTTGTAAGATAAAGTTGACACATTGAGCTCAGAATGTAAGAGTGCAAGTTTAAAATAATTAACGCACAAGTAAATTTTGTCATTCACATGTCATGACTTCGAAATTTCGAACTCGCTGGAAAACAATGAGCGTTCATCATTTTTTCATAATTTTTATGTATAACTCTTATTTTAGTCAAAATTGTGCAGCAAATCTTGTGAAACAATATCACAAAACGGATATGCCGAACCAGACATTGCTAAGGATACGGATGAATCTGATGTAGAAATGGTGGAAATGTTCCAAGATTCCTCAATAACTTCGTAAATACGAAAATTGAATTGAAAATTGCACACACTGGCGCCATCTGGTGACTGAAATAAAAGTCACACGTGTTCAATTCAATTCAATTTAAATTTGCAATTTATAATTCGTAAAGAGTTTTAACAGAAGTAAGCTGAAGCAATATTTGAAATCAACGAAATGAAATAATAACCTATTTTGTTTTATCATTCTAGGTTCCACTGCGAAGTGCCGAAGTCGCTCGTCGATAAGTTTGTGCACAATTTTTGGAAAGAGTCCGAAAGGGCTCGAGAATAAATCAATTTAACCGTAGCTCTGCTGCATGCATGCGTATGTCTCAGTACTGTGCGTGTAGTAAGTAAACAAAAAAGTGTGTGTTTCTTTATCGTGCACACATATTTATTTACTTACTTAGGTGGCTCTACAACCGTCTATCGGTTAAGGCCGCCGCACGTAGGAAAGTGCACCATTTGGTGTAGTTAAGTGCGCGCTGACAATCCGGAGCTTCTTCAGCTCATCACAGACTTGATCTTGACATCCTAATTTCGGACGTTCTCTCTGACACCGTCTCTCTGAGTGCGTAAATAATCAATTGTGGCTCTGCTGCTCAAATTATTGAAGAGATACCGCTACAACCAGAAAAAGTCACGGCATAGAGCGCATTATGGTCGAAAACAAGGCTTGAAGAACGATTACCGGCAATGCGGAGCGCTATGGTAAACGACTGTTTTGGCCAGCAACTGAATATTTTGACTTGAACGAAATGTGTTTTAACAAGATTGTGCCACAGGACACAAAATACTAACGCGAGAAGTTTCCTGAACGGGTAATTTTATGTTTTGGTGATGTCAATTGATTGCCGAGATCATGCGATGCAACGCTGTTGGACTTTTCTTTAATGAAACTACACGAAACACCATGAAACTATGGAACTCATAAAAACAAACATTCATCAAGTCAAGTTATAACTGAGACGCCGCTCGAAATGGGCATCGAAAATTACCGCAAACATGATAATACGGGGTGCCACAGGAATCGCTTTTGATTCAATTTCAATTCACCATGCCACAAAATCGCCTGCACTTGATTTAGTAATTTGACAAAATACGCTTCACTAAACACGTTTTGTAAATAAAAAAGGACAATTGTTGTAGATAGTGTGTAGATTTTCTGATTAATCTACATAAAAATAATTAATCATTTCATTTGTGTTAATTAACATAAATCAGCATAAATCGTTAGTTGAATTTGCCATTCAGTACCGCAAGTTAAAGCCTGCTGCATTTCACTGGTGCCACTCTTTTTTTTCAAGAGAATTTCGAACCTAGTTTTTAAGTAGATAGCATGCTGCTAAAAATTAATTAATTTTAATCTCAATCATGGTATCCTTAAGTAATCGCGCATTTATTGTGCATTTAACGGAACAATTGGTCACTTGCTGATTGCTGATTGCAATTCACTGCGATTCGTTTGTATGAGCCATTCACAATTATAATGAATAAAAAATTGATACGATACCGGTACCTGTCTGTCTATGGAAGATACTGTAGTAGGGAAGGTTAGGGTAGGTTAGAGTAAAAAGTTGACAGTTTACCATTGGGGCATACAATTTTTGAAGTGCATAATGTATCAGTTTAGACTTTGACATAAGAAAGGTTTTAAAGAAAAACGCAATTCATATGTATACCCTGAATAGCATATATCTTTAATGTCTTAAAAGCGTTTCACCATTTTATAAAATGTGTATATTATTATATTATAATATATAATTCGGCTGCCAAAGCTAAAGTTACCCGACTAAATAATACACTGCAGTTGTGCAGATGAGAATTTAGAATCGGCAGTGAATGGCAAATTATACTGCCGATTTACTAGATGTTGTAGTAAAATGTTAAATTGATGCAGGTTTATCAGCAACAATAGACATTTTTTATTTATAAAATTTATTTCAGAGTCGTATTTAGCCAAATAACCAGCTCAATTGCAGGCGATTTGCAATACGCTGGAAAATAAGATCTGTGGCACAGTGAAATGGAATTAAAGCGAAATTTAAGCGAAAGCGATTCTTATGGCCCCGACGTAGATCTCCGGGGGGATATGTATTTTTCAAACGATTTAGCAATGTTTTTTGTACGAGTGTGAAGAGTTTTTTTTGCGCTTTCGTAGTCGGTCGATTCGAGCCAAATAAATGCTTTTTTTGTTGTATTGATTTCATTATATTTGCTTATGGAAAAATTTGCATAAATTTGCCATAAAGCATTCATCGGAGTGTGACAACAATCTCATGGCTGGGAAAAATAGCTATTAAAACTTTATGAAGGGGAATACAACTGTTTCGCTCCTTACATCCGTATAAATAACTCTTAATCATCGCAAGGCTATTTTGTAAAGCATTTTTTTTTTTTTTTTTTTTTGACAACCCTTTAAACACCCTTTTGACAACCCTTGCGTCAGTTTGGTCAAATTGTTTCTTCACAAGAATATGCAAGGCACATTCGTGGAGAATGCTTATCCTGGCAAAACAGTTGGAATGCAATAGCCGGAGTTTTAATATACTCGAATTCATTGAAAGAGCGGCCATCGTTCATATTACTGAATAATCACAGACTGGATTTGTGTGTTTCAAATGGGATGTCATACTTCTATAATTTTTGTCTCATTCCAATTGCAGATTGCAGCCATTAGATGTATCCGCTGGTTCCTTTTTGAAAGTACACCTGCAGAAAAAAAGTTATCAAAGTTGATAGAAGAGCTTAAATAGCCGACCAAATATCAATTTTGGTTTTCAACAGCAGCAATCATGTACTCGTATCGTTATGCAATCTTGAGGTAAACCGTAAGGTCTACACATCCTAAGAATGAAAGATGTTTCACTCTAACAGTACTTCTGCTGGAGATGATTTCATTGCTTCCAGGAATGCTAATCTTCTTGAAAAAGCCAGCGAAATACTCATATGTCAACAGGTCTAGACGATTTCTAGGCGCCGAAAGTCGCATTTTTCGGGAAGTAAATATCCAGTGGAAGTGGCTTCTACCGGAGTCTTATTATAGCTTTCGTCAATTTTCCTTAAACTGCATATAGCGCTAGAGTGATCGCTTACTACGGCTTTTGGTAGTCTGATTGCATTTGGGAAGTATGTAATGTGATACCCTCTCATATACTCTATTAGATCCTCTCAGTTCTTTGTTAAATTTGTTTTAGAACTGCTTTATAAAATATTTACTCCATTCTAGTCCAAGCATTCTCATATTATACCATATTTATCTTTATTGCAAACCAGTACTTTTTTTACTCTACATGCATCAAAATGAAAATGTACAATATACCCATTCGCCTATATTTGAATGCAGGGTATATTACTTATACAAGGGGTACTATTTATATTTCGGGAATAGCAAATAATAACAAACATTTTAAAATGAAAATGGCTTTATTGTTTTTCAAAATATTCCCCTTGATGATCAATAAACTTTTGCATTCGTTCAAAACCATTTGTCAAAGCAGTTTTTCCATTCCTTTTGAGACACCTCTAAAACATGGTTTTTGAACGCTTCAACTGCTTCTGCGCTCGTAAATCGTTGACCACGAAGTTTACCTTCGATACTCGGGAACAAGAAGAAGTCATTGGGTGCCAAATCAGGACTGTACGGCGGATGAGTCATTAATTCGATGTTTTGACTGCTCAAAAATGCACTTGTTTGACGAGATGTGTGAGAGCTCGCATTGTCATGATGGAGAATGATACGTCTTTGGCGGTTGGTTTTACGAATTTCTCTGAAGACTTCCGGCAAAAAAAGGGTCGTGTACCACTCAGAATTGACAATCCTGCGTTGCTCAAGCGGAACAGTGGCCACATGACCCATTCGGCCGAAGAAACAGGCGATCATTTGCTTCGCTGTGCTTCTTCCACGAACGACTTTTGTTGGATTTGGCTCGTCTTGGAATACCCACACGGTCGATTGCTGTTTTGTTTCCGGCTCCTATGCATATATCCATGATTCGTCACCTGTCACGTACTGCATCGATGTTTTTGGGCAAAACAACCCATTTTGGACAACCTTCACGGTATTCGTCGGCGACCGAACGATGACCACAATTGAATTCACTATACCAGCGATATATAGTGTGGTTTTTGATGATGCTTTATCGCCAAACAAAGAACTGAGTTCATTGACACATTCTAGTTGAGATAATCCACGTCGAAAGTTGTGAAAAATAATCCAACGAAAACCTTCTCTTGAAATTTCCATTTTTTGGTTAAATTGCTTTTCTTAACTCACTGTAAACAAAACAAATAGCAATTGTACATCAAAACTTTGTGAGCACGTTTATGCCAAAAAATGTCAAGCTTTTTTATGGTGTTGCCAGATTTTAGCTTTTGACATTAGTGCTGCCAGTTCCCCAAATATAAATAGCTGCCCTCGTAACAAAAAAAAAATAAAAAAAAATTGTAAAAAAAAGCGCAAAAGAAATCATAAAATTTTAAGCGCACATACAGATACATTCCCGTGCATAAAAAGACGACAAAGTCTAAGGTTTACGAAGTCAAAAATTAAATGGACCTAAAGTTCAAAGCGCAATGTGCGAAGTTCTGCTTCGCCAAGGGTAAGAGATCAAATGAAAACGAACAATAAAATACATATACAACGGGATATTAACTCGTATATATATTGAAAATCAGAGCCAGAGTGAGTAAGCAGCTGCAGTGGCAACTATCTGCAATTCATTGTTATCATAAAACAAAACAAAAAATAACCAAAAAGTCAAAAATAAGACTAAGAAGTTAAAGGTAAAGGTAAAGATGTCAAATAAAGTTTTTCATGTCAGTGGCTGAAAAAGTGTGTAAGAGTCAGAATATTTGAAGGAAAAACTTTCGACTCATGTATCTGCATTACAAAATTCTTGCAGATACTCGTCGGAGACAGTCAGTTACATACATACGTGCGCATATTAAATAAAATAATAATTATAATAAAATAATAAATAGCAGCCAGAAAATTATGAATTCGCAGAAGTTTGTTTAATGCAGGAAATTTCTATTTACGTAGTACTTGGTTCAACGAACAAATTTAAGGAAATGTAATTCGACTATAGAGTTTTTATTTTAATTTTGGCCCTTGTTTTGTGTTCTATTCGTTACCATTAATATGATGTTTCTGGCAACCTAATCGGACAATTTAAACTCGAGATATGACCTTCGAAAAAAACCAGACGAGTTTTAAATAAATTATATCACGGAAACCTATCCATAGAATATTCTTTAATTGTGATTTTCGAGTTTTCTGGGCCATAAAACATAAAAAAATAGTGTTATTAACAAATGTACGCAGCCTAAAAATATGCTATGATTTTAATTTTTGTGCATAAAATTTGTAGTATACTTTCATCGAGTCATTTAACGTAAACTTTGGAATATGCTAGTAAGTACTATATTCCAATTAACTTTTTAGAAGTTTGCGGAAGCACGAAGTGCAGTTATCTCAGAATTTATATTGAGCTGCGGACATATAAACTGAAGATCTAAAACTATTGTTTGTACTACTTAGTTTGTTGAACTGCCCGTAGCCCGTATGTGCTGTATACATTTTAGTATTTGTCTAATCCAATCTTAACAAATCTACTCAGTTGCTCTTCAATCTTCATATGTAGCCTACTTCTAGCTAAAGCTTCTTATTCCGATAAAATGTATGGAGAGATCTCTTCTTCATCGTTACAGAATCTGCCTTCAGGGGAGTCTTTGTATACTCACTACACGTATTTATTTACTTAATAGGCAGTAGCCTGTTGGCAGTTCTGTCACTATCCAAACTTGATTTATAATTGGAGCATGATTGTCGACCTACTCGGGTTGTTTGCCCCTAGAAGTGCGTATGCTTGCTTGTATTAGATCTTGTCTGACAGTTCAGTGCTGTTCTTTTAGTAAATTTTTTTCAGGGTTTAAGAAAAATCTTACAGCAATTTATCCATCCAAAACAATGAATAAACTGCAAAAACTAAAAACTTTAAATGTCAAGATTCTAAACAAAAAGTAAAGTTTGCATTTCGTTGTTACAAATTTTGTAGCAAAATTAATTACTAACTCAAACTAAAGACATACAGACAAACATAGGTATATCAACTCGAATTTTGTTGCTGATCCAGAATACGTTTACATATATAAAGTTTATGTGGTTTTCCATGTCTCCTGCTGCCAGTTAATATCATCACCCTATTTTTCACTGCAAGTTCTAAAGCGCAATATTCAAAGTTAACTCACACGAACTACAAATTGCACTAAGTGGTGTCATCTCAAATTGATTGTATCTGAATGAGTTTGAATCGTTTAAAGTAGATTTGAAGCCATTTCAATTAATAGACAAAACCGCATAGCCACTCTGTTTTGTTTATCTTTGGTTGCTCAGTTTCAATTGCACAGTATCACTTCAAAATGACTCGACCTGGTTTCATAGTAATTAAGTTGAATATGTTACTTACTTAAGATACGCCTTAAATGTACGAGTATCTATTGTATTACAGTTTACAAAGTCAATCAAGATGTTTACCTGTAATAATAGAAACATATTGATATTGTGTAATTAAATCAATTAATCAGTTAAAGTGAACGAACGATATGAGAGCTGGTGACGATTATTTTAAATAAACTTCAACTTACAGCAGTAATTTTGAATGGCTTTACATACGTCCGTTCATAGTAAATATTTCGATTACTCCCTCAGAGTTAAAAGCAAATTTACCAAATTAAAATTTGTCGTTTATATTGTATACCCTCACCACACTAGTGATGCAGGGTAAAAACTACTTTTTCTGCAATATAGTTTGCGCTTTGAGGCATGAGATTGTCGAGGTTGTCCAAATGAAAAGTATTTTGCAAGAAAATTTCGAGAGATTTCGTTAATATTTCTCCGTTGACAACAAACGCGACCATTAGCCAACCTTGTAGACCACTTTGATGATTTTTAATTGCGATAAATTGGATTTTTTAAGGCAGTTTTGTAAAAGCGAATGAAACATGAATGTACCACCACACACCGGTGATGAAGGAACCTTTAAAACAAAGAATTTCTTCTGGCGAATCGGAGCCGCTGACTCCAAAGGCATATTGATTACTTTGAACAATACAGAACGCTGCAATCGAGTTTGCTTGACTCCGGGATACTCTGTGCCATTAGAAGCCACCATATTGTCAATTAAAAGTTGATTTTTCTATAATAAAAAACATCCCACCAATTGATATGTATGTGAAGCACTTGTCTATAAAAAGTCTTCAAATCAATTTATATGTTGACATTGACAGCAAAAAATAAGTTTTTTATACAAAAAGTCAAAAAAGTGGGCGGTATGGATGCTCTATTTGATTGCAATAAAAAGACAACTGCATGCTATAAAAATTGGTCGCCAAAAAATGCGCAACAACTATCAGACGGACCGACGAATAGGCAGACGGACATGGCTACATCGACTCGTACCGACGAGCTGATCAAGAACATATATTTACTTTTTGGGGTATACGTAGCCTTCTTTAATGCGTTGCACACTTTTTGACAAACTGATAACATTATTTCACCTTATGTGTGAATGGTATAAAAACCAAAACATAATTGCACACACTGGTGCCATCTAGTGACTGAAATAAAAGTCACACGTGTTCAATTCAATTCAATTTAAATTTGCAATTTATAATTCGTAAAGAGTTTTAACAGAAGTAAGCTGAAGCAATATTTGAAATCAACGAAATGAAATAATAACCTATTTTGTTTTATCATTCTAGGTTCCACTGCGAAGTGCCGAAGTCGCTCGTCGATAAGTTTGTGCACAATTTTTGGAAAGAGTCCGAAAGGGCTCGAGAATAAATCAATTTAACCGTAGCTCTGCTGCATGCATGCGTATGTCTCAGTACTGTGCGTGTAGTAAGTAAACAAAAAAGTGTGTGTTTCTTTATCGTGCACACATATTTATTTACTTACTTAGGTGGCTCTACAACCATCTATCGGTCAAGGCCGCCGCACGTAGGAAAGTGCACCATTTGGTGTAGTTAAGTGCGCGCTGACAATCCGGAGCTTCTTCAGCTCATCACAGACTTGATCTTGACAACCAAAACTCGGGCGTTCTCTCTGACACCGTCTCTCTGAGTGCGTAAATAATCAATTGTGGCTCTGCTGCTCAAATTATTGAAGAGATACCGCTACAACCAGAAAAAGTCACTGCATAGAGCGCATTATGGTCGAAAACAAGGCTTGAAGAACGATTACCGGCAATGCGGAGCGCTATGGTAAACGACTGTTTTGGCCAGCAACTGAAGATTTTTACTTGCACGAAATTTGTTTTAACAAAATGGTGCCACAGGACACAAAATACTAACACGAGAAGTTTCCTGAACGGGTAATATTATTATGCTTTGGAGATGTCAATTGGTCGCCGAGATCATGCGATGTAACACCGTTTGGACTATTTTTGAATGAAACTACACGAAGCATCATGTTTGTGTGAATAATACGCCAACTATAGAACGCATAAAGACAAACATTCATCAAGTCAAGTTATAACTGAGACGTCGCTCGAAATGTGCATCGAAAATAAGTTCAATAGTATCAATTGTTTCTATGGATACCAAGATAATAAATGGTGAGACGTCAATCGCTTTTGATTCAATTTCAATTCACCATCCCACAAATTAGCAAAATTACAAATCGACTGCACTTGAGTTGGTGATTTATCTAAATACGCCTCTAAACTACATTTTATATATAAAAATTATTGCAGATAGGGTGTAGATATTCTGATTATTCTACATAAAAATAATTAATCATTTCATATGTTTTAATTAATAAATCAGCATATATCATACTACAACAACTATTGTAGTAAATCGTTAGTTAAATTTGCCAATCACCAACGAAAGCCAAAGCCTGTTGCATTTCACTGGTGCTACTCTTTTTTCAAAAGAATTTCGAACCTCGTTTTTAAGTAGAATCGATGGTAGATTTGTAAAGGATTTGTAAGGATTGACATACAATGCACCGAATTTAGCTTTTCTACCTAAACTAAGAATAATAAAAATAAGAATTTCATACAAAAACCTCAAAATGGGTGGCATGTTTGTATAGAGGCGACCACTTATAATGGTTCCACATCGACGTATACGTTATATTTTATTAGAATTTAGGTAAGATACACCGAATTTGGCACTGTTAGCATAATTAATAAGCAAAACTAAATAGAACTGCATACAAAAACAGAAAAATGGATGGTAAATTATGTGGTGATACCTGTTTAAAGTCGATGTTCATGTTCATTTAACACACTTTATCTGAAGACTGAAAAAACGAGTCTTAATATCCAAACTTCAAGTCTGCATCTGTTATAGTTTCCAAAATTTTTTTTGTTCAAACACACGATCGGACAGACGGACAGACGGACGATGTCTATAGACTAGTGCCAGTCCGATCAATTATATATATATATATATATATATATATATATATATATATATATATATATATATATATATATATACTTTATAGGATCTATCACATCTATCTATCTTCTGCCTGTTAAATACTAATAGTGTGCACAAGCTCAGTATACCCTTTACCCTATTTGTATATGGTATAAAAACGATAATAGCTGAGCTATTTGACGGATTTGATGCCGAATCAGAAAGTAAACAACTGCATTTTTTTTTAAAACAAAAACTCTAGAATTGAATACAGCGTGTCCCATAGTCGAGTATACTGGACTGCAGCATTACTCTTTGTTCCTCACTCAATTCGTCTAAGTTTGTAAAATTAAGTTTCTCGTAAGTGATTTTCTTTACAAATTCAAATTGCCTCAAAGTATTCGCACTAATGCGCGCTACTTTGTTAGCTGCATACCCGTAGATACTTACTTGTAAATACGTATCTGCTTTTTATGGCTGCAGTTGTTCTGAGGATCCGTGATAAGCAAATTATAATTTTTCTTTCCGCTTTCTATTTCCCTGCCGTGCGGTGCCGTATTGCCGCAGGAAAATGCAACAATGGCAACGATGACAAAGGCCATTGTGATACAACTAGGTAAGTAAGCAGCATATTGAGTGCCTTTGTGTTTAAAGTACAATATAATAATATGCATTAAAAATTATAAAATGTTGGCAAACGATACAAACATTTGTATCTGAAAGTGTGTTTAGTGGTATCACTTACAGCTTCAAAACGGCGCAGAGTGCAAACAGATCTCAACGCAACAAATTCAATTCAAGAAATGGAATGGAATGGAATGAAAGCATGTCTGGCGCACACAAATACACTTAAACACACGCACACACACACACACACACACACATATACACATACACACGCATACACGGCGTATGAGTAACATTAATTCATATTATCAAAGACGAGCAAATATGTATAATGCTTCCCGGCCATATGTCTTTGTAACGGTTTCTTTATTTTTTTTTTTTTTTTTTTTGTATCTGTGTCGTGCTCGTACGATTGTGTAGGTTTGTATCTTCTTGTTTAGTTGTGCTGAGTGTTTTGTATATTTCTTGTACGATATTATGCAGCAATAACAAGGAGCATAACAACGCAGCCACTTAGCAAGCACATAACTTAGCTCATTTGAAATGTAACGCAACAGGCTGCAAGAAAATTGCGTTATGATACGCCAAGGACCCTATGTATTGTACGATATATATACTTGCATGTATCTAGATACAAATATGCAAATATAGATTTAAGTTTTTAACAAGAAATTTACATTAAAATTTGTTTAAGTGTTACTTTTTTTATATGAATATGAAATCAAGATATCATATTGTAACTATATTATTCACACAGATAATACAAGTACAGAAGGCGTCCAGAGATACCAATGATTTGATTAACTATTTTACCCTTGGGGACAAGTATACATATACAAAGTTTTTACGATAGTAAGCAACGGGCGGAGGAGGCTTGGTAAACTCCATACGGTATACATACACATGTATATAGGTATTCTTGATCAGCATCGATAATTGCAACGATTTAGCCATGTCCGTCCGTCTGTCTGTGGACAACAGATCTTAGAAACTATTAGCTAGGGATTTCAACACTTACCGAATTAAAAACTCTATTTTGTAAAATGTAACAGCGTGGTTTATCTCATGAATACAAAAAATATCATAAACCCAAAAAACATAAAAATAAATTTCATTTAGTATGCTGGAAATCCGCTTAATGAATTTATTGCCGCTTTATGTACACACACACACGCGCACACTCAAAAACATGAACACACACGCAAATATTTGAGTCAATCGCATTGACTGTGATTTTTCATTTGTTCGCTTGATGTTCATCCCTACATACAGGGTGTACCATGTTACTATGTTTCCATAGAAATCAGAAATTAAGTTTTTGATAGTAACAATTACAAATTAAAGCATACACTTCTAGCACCTGAATATAATTATCAAAATAAAAATTTCAGAGTCTTGCACGAATGCATTTGAAATGGCAGACCAAGAACTTCTTAACTTTGAACACAGCATACTCGCTTAATACTCGCATAACCAAATATTTAGAATAAAGTAAACGTCGCACACACATTTAAGAACCTTGAATGCTTGCTCGGAGCAATGCTGAATTTTAAATTTTAATTAAAGTATCCATATATTAATAGACCAGGGGATGGCTTGAACGGTGACAGTATACAAAAAATTAACAATTTGAACGGTATTCTTATGCAGATAAGCAAAATCTATTTTTTAACATAATAAATATTGAATATTTTGAACGGAAAAGTCTTAAACAATCATCTCTCACACAACGAATTAAACACATATACGCTTTACATGAAACACAAACACACGCACACTAATATTAAACGAAAGCATGCGAACAACCCGTTATAGTAAGTTGTTAAGACTCGCGAACGCAAAAGAGAGATAGAAGTTTACATATTATACTTTGTATGCGCTTCGCTATTACTTTGGTGACATGGTGAAACGCAAAAGCAATAATAAACAAAATTATTTCCAGATTGCGGTCGATTGAGTCCACCGCTGGTCATACAAATCTTTACTTACTTATATGGCATCGGCCACAATCGTTGGAAATACGAAGCTAGCTGAGGTCCTCCCTGAGCCGGTTCTTCCAACACAAGCTCGGACGCCCTCTTTAAATTTATGTTGTGACCAGCTCAACTAGTGGTTCATGTGGATTCTATACTCGTCGCCAAATCTAATATGGCCATACATACATACATACTAGTATAAAGTAATACACTCTCGCACGGCTGTCTTCCCTTTGGCCCAGTTTTCTTATAGAAAACGAAAGCCGCTGACGGTTTCGTATTTCAAACAAAACAACATACGGATCCTCTTGCCACACTCAGCCATTTCTTCTGTAAATGGATAGTTCTTGTTCTTGACCACTTTTTACACTACATACATACATACTTATGGCAACACCCTGTATATGTAAGCACATGTATGCTCTTACGATATATCATAGAGTTGATTGTATTTTGCCAATGCCAAAGAGGATAACACAAAGAAGAAAAAAAAATCAGTCGAATTAGTAAACTTCCAGACTGAAGCCCCGAATGTCTGTCTATATAGTTTGTATTGGGGTGGACTGAGAATTGAAATTAGTTATATAC
The DNA here is from genome assembly GCA_035044765.1 of Leucophenga montana. Lineage (NCBI taxonomy): Eukaryota > Metazoa > Arthropoda > Insecta > Diptera > Drosophilidae > Leucophenga > Leucophenga montana. The sequence goes on from JAWNNQ010001546.1 coordinate 85,368, forward strand.
ATAATAGTATATGTGGTCACACACACAAACACATATGTACACACAGAGTGACAAAAAGACGAAGAGCCAAGCAGAATGGCACATTTTATGTGCATGACTTGTACTGTATATATTTTTGTATGCTAATATAGATCGCGGTCGTGCTGTGCGTAACCAACAAGCAACTATCAAAAGGGAGAAAGCCCTAAAGGCGTATGAAACAAATAGAAGCTAAACAATAAATGGATGAGCTAAACGACTGTATAATATCCTACAACAAAGTTTTGGTTCACTTGTTATAATTGTCACTGACAAACCTACTTAGGCAATCAGGCATTTGGGCAGATAGCGCAAATTAAGCTTAATAAATAAATATACGGAATTTAGTTTGGTTGCTTTTCAAGAAATTCTCAGAAATTAAGCTGCTTTAGAATATTTTTTTCAGTTGAGAACAGCTAGTTTATCGTATTGAAATACAGTGACCCATCACCTTTAGTTTTATAAACTCTGAAGCTATTATACTTTCGTATTGTATGAAAGTTCATTCACTATTAAAAGAAAGAAATACGTTCTAACTTATAAATACATTTGTGTGTAGGGTGTACAGAACATGTCTTGTGTTGGCAAGTTTATAAAAAAAATTAAAAAAAGCAAAAATACTAAAACGTGATATATATATATATATATATATATATATATATATATATATATATATATATATATATATATATATATATATATATATATATATATATATATATATATATATATATATATATATATATATATATATATATATAGCTAGCTAGCTAGCTAGCTAGCTAGCTAGCTAGCTATATATATATATATATATATATATATATATATATATATATATATATATATATATATATATATATATATATATATATATATATATATATATATATATATATATATATATATATATATATATATATATATATATATATATATATATATACGATAAATAAAAACACTAAGGAAACTGGATGAAACTGCGCATAAAAAACTGAAATATGTATGCATGAAAACGTCACAGAAGTCATCGAAGTCTAAGCGGATATGCCAGGCACCTCATATGAACACACCACACAATAATATACAATATGGTGTAATACGAGGGTCGTTTGAAATATGAAAAAGATAAGTACCTTTGGTATTATTTTGCTTGTTTTTTGATAGCTTACACATGAATAACACACAGAGAGTGATAGAGAGCCGCACTTGCAAGAATACAAGAGATGTAGCATGCTTTCAAAGTTTAACGAGTTTATCATTGCATATAAATAAATTCATATAATACACAGCGCGTTTTTGCCGAGAAGCACAGTATAAGCAGCAAAAATTTACAATGTGCAGCCAGCATACTGATGAGAGCTTGTGGCTAGGTTCGAAATACGTGTTAATACAGCTAAAATGTTTTCATATATTCATATACTACGATTATTATGGCTTTATGTTGCTAGAATGTTTTCCATTTCAATTTTTGATTAAACATCCCTCGTACACACAGTAAAATAGAAATATTCACACACAGGCAAACACACACACACACACACACACATATGAACATAGAACAAAATATACAATTTAGCTTAAATTTGTTCGTTGCTACAATAGTATATTGGAGCATTTTCGGCACGATTCGCGCTTTGTAAAAACAAAAAATTCAATCAGAAATATTGCCACAGAAAGCCTAGCAGGCATTCATGCATGTCTACGCTCACTGTCTATCCGTCTGTGTGTCTGCCTGTTGGCCTGACTATCTGTCTGTTTGTTTGGGCGTGTTTGACTATACACACATTACTTGTCATGTTACCCACAAAAGCGACATGCCGACAGTTAAACATACCGAAAGAAATAGACAGACAGACAGACAGACAGTCAGTCAGACAGACGGACACCAGCACTAAGAGTATGTAATAGCAAAAATATGCAATAAGAAGCAACAAGGATATGCTCATACATCTACTCCTGCCCTTCTAATTTTTTTTTTGTTCCTATTTCACATTCTGTGCCATTTCCGCTTCCTGTTCGACATATCGCACCATTCGACTGTTGATGTTGTTGTTTAAGTAGTTCCCGTTGTTATTATTCACCTTACAGTCAATGTGTTTCTTAGAGGTATATAGATTTTGTTCAACGTTTTGGTATGTTAGTACTTATGTGCACTAATGTAGACTTTGAACTTAAAGACTTGTTTGAGTTGAACTTTTTATTCTAACTGATTTGTCAAGACACTGCAATATTTTAATATAATAGTAGCTTGTGATGGCGTGAAATGTCACCAAAAATTAAAACCCATTTTAGTTAAATTAATGTAAACAACGTTTCGAAGCATATGATAAAATGAAAAGGAAATCTGCACGAGCACATGAGCAGATGACCACCCAGCGCCATCTCTTAGCGATCTTGGCGAAACGGTAGACCAAACCGGTTCTAAACGGAAAATGACCGCATAAAGATAATTAAAACTAGTGGAGTTCTTTTCTAACAATTAACTAATAAACACTTCCTAATGCATTGCATCTGTACATCAGGTTAAATGCAGCCACAGCATAAAGATGGTAGATTGCGCGACTGCAAAAGATGTCTGTTCTCGATGTTACGAGCGACCTAAACGTAAGTGAACTTAGCCACTCAAAAGGGAGCTAGCACCTATTAGGTTCAACATTGTATTTATGGCACACTTTGCTGAATGATACAAACGATATTCAGCGCAAAAATGAATTCAAACCCGCTTTGAGCATCGTCTCCAAGTGGGTACCGGCCTGCGATCAATCCACCTGCTTCAGCAGCATGCACATCGGATTTAAAGATGCAAAGTCTATGCCCTATGACATAACAACAAAGCGAGCACCGGGTAAAACTCTACGAATCACGTGTAAGATGTTCTAGCTAGTTATGTTGATGAAGGTCATAAACAAGCACAGGGTGTACGAGACACGAGAACTTCGGTAAACCACGATTAAAACATTTATAGATTGTCAATAGAATGCTGAGGAATGTGTAGAGATTGAGGAGAAGCCAGAGTATAGTAGTTCACAGCGAAGTTTTATATCTAGAGAATAAAGAAACGAAAAACGATACTTTTGCTACTCGAAGAGAAACTTAATTTAGAATTAAAAATTTCAGTCGCGAGGAATCTTGGATGTCCGGTAAACTACTCCAGACGTTGTGACGTCATTACAAGCTTTAAAACTAAGGAGTTATTTAGTAATTCCATTTCTGTTGAGGCTTCTTGAAAGGCTGGTGGTTTAATGGTAAGATCCAATTTAAAAGGAACAGTCTTAAAACTGCAATGTTTCGCGTTTAGCGTCCGAACTGCTATAGAATGCGTAGGGTGCGTAGTGCGTAGCACAGATATCAGAATCAAAAATATCGAATTATAAATGAGCCATATTTTGTAAATCTTTTAAATTTCTTTGTATTTATGCGCCTTTTTAGATGTTTAGTATCAACATATCTAAATTTCTGGAGCAACGGTTTGACGGTAAAAGGTTCATAACTGCAGATAAGCTACCAAATTCTGATTTTTTTTTATGTTATTTATACTTTCATTTCATTATTTATTACTTTCACTACTGACATATCTCGGTGAACTGTATCGTTTCTTTTTTCTATGCATAGCGTATCAAATAGTCGAGATAGATCGATTCATACTACACCAACTTGTTGTTGCGCTTTTTGTACGATATATCTATGAACCAATGTAGATACGTACAAGTATTAATAGAACATTCTTGTATCTCATTTTGTTTTCTTGCTCTGTACAAGTACGGGTATGTACCTAAAACGTCCAAGTCTTAATATATATTTTCATACGCATTGAATTCTATAGGTACTAATTGCAAATGAACTTTGAAGAAAATTGCATAAATTAAACACATACACACATACACGTATATCTACACCTACCTATAGGATTCTAGTAGAAAATGCATAAAATTCATATGAAAAATTTGCATAGTAAATTGTATAAAAGCGAGCTACACCATTTCAAAATTGTTCAAAGCCATATTTTATTACTATGGAAAGTTCTTCAAGTTATACAATTTTGTAAGTTGTGAATACATGTACGATTTACCATATTTATGTATATTTATGGGATACATTAATTCAATTTGATAGGAGTGCGTTTATTTCGTTCAATAACACAAAAAGATTCACTGATTCATATGTATATGAGTATATTTCGAATTACAATGAATGCAAACAATTACATTTCACTAAATTTGTTAGTAATCTATGCAAAGGTTCTTTTTTTTTCAAGAATGAACTGTTCAAATATTTATGAACACCAAATGCATCAGAATACTTGTTAAACTTCACATAGTTAGATAAATATAATTACTTATTAAGATACAAAATAAAAATAACAATACTTATGTATATGTACATGTTCTGTACATGAAGTTTAAGTCGTCTGTCGCAAATATGAGTTTAATACTATATCCCTGCATGAATGCGGCCAAAAACGGCAAATGAAACATTCACATTAAAATGAATGTGCTTGAAAGTGCGCATTCATCTAATTGTATGAATGATTTTCACATTCATTCTTATTCATTCGAAAACAATGAATTTTCAATATTTCAATATTTTATGAAGTTGAATGTCACGAATGAATGAATGAATGAACGAATGAACGAACGAAAGAATGAATGAATGAACCAATGAATGCAATGGATTCAAATGATCTAAATGCGCTTCATTTTAGTGTGTCGTTTTCTCTCCCCCTCTCTTTCTCTCACTCACTCTTATTTTATTACTTTGTTTATTGATACACTGGCTACCTGGCGCTAGCTAGCCAACGAATATAAGTTCGGCTGCAGAAATGCTTCTGATAAAGTGTTCGTGTTGATGTCGAAGCCGACTTACAATTGAAATTCTTCGAACCTACAGAAAATTCGAATTAATGTATGAATGATTCGAATATCCATGTAGTGAAATGAATTAACATTTCAATCATACATTCAAATCGAAGTAGAATTCATTCTGCATTGAAAGAAATGTAATGGCACAAAATGGCAGCCATCACGGAGAATAACTGCCGAGCCGTCATAGGAAATTTTAGTGCTCGATTAAATGAATGCCGTGAACGCAACGGTTTACATATGGACAATATCATTTCTAAGAAATAAATTCCCAAAGTGTGTATTTTAATATGTAATAAAAATTTTTTCAATACGCTACCTACATTTTTTTTATCGATTTTTTAAATGTGAACTTTCTTTTGAGACACCTTGTATATACTGTTATAAACTTACTTCCACTTCTGTTGATGAAAATCCATCTGTAGCCACTGTGCATCGCTGGCATGCGGAGTTTAATAGCTTAAGTCTTTTGCTCATGCACGAATTCGTGAAAGTCGGTATAGTATAACTTCCGAAAACTTCTGGTACAGAACAATTTGTTTGTTAGAAGTTTTCAGAGAATTAGAGAAAACCAACAGCCGAAGACGGATCATCCTCCAGCTCTCACACATCGGTTCATAGAACATATCTTTTGAGCAATCAAAACAACGAATTTATAGATCGTCCACCTTACAACCCTGACTTGACAATGTACAATTTTCTGCTTCTTCTCATGTACAACCAAAAAAAAAAAAAAAAAACCAGCTGTTAAACTAATGTGAAGTGCGAAAAGTGCGTTTGGTGGAAACAACACATAAACCAAGCAAAAGTATCTATTTACACAAAAAAAGAAAAAAGAAAATAAAAATATGTTTATTAACTTGAACAAACGATTTCAACATATTTTCATATGCACAAGCATGTAGTTATTCAATCAATCAATCAATCAATTTATCCATCCATCTATCAATTAAACGCGCATTAGTTAGTTGCATTTAATAAAAATAAAAACACTTGATTAACCAGATACAAAGCGAAACTGTGAACAGCTTATCGTAAAGTATCTTGATTAAAATAAAGTAGAAAAAAAGTATCTATGTTAATTTATAGCAGCTGAAAACAATTTTCAGTAGTTGACTTTAATGGATTTAAGATAATCAAACACACATTTTCCGAAAATAGTTAGCTTTTAGCAACTTGTCTGTGCCTGTCTATAAACTGGTAAGTATCTAGCATACATATAGAAGTATATATAGAATGCCATTCATCATTTGTTTAATATATTTTGTTAAGGTTTGGAAGTAAGTACGAAGACTTGTTGCTGTTAATGATAATTATCTTCGTCATTAATCACAGCTATATAATATTTGGTATACGTTCTGCATCTACTATGTATCTTATAAACAACTTTTGTTCTTCATTCATTTATTCAGGGGCGTGCGCACAATTTGACTTTGATTGTGACATTTATAATAGTAATTAGAAACAAAAGAAAATGTTCACTACGTTGGAAAACGAAGCTTTAATACACTCTAAATGCAACCTAAAATAAACCTAAAATTGATTAGGCGTTTCATTACAATGGTGATTTCATTGAAGTAAATTTAGAATTGTTGAGTTTTTTTAAAGAGTTAGTTGAATCATATCACAACAAAACAGGCAGATAGTTTATGAACAAAAATATTACAAATTCTTAAAGTAGCGCAGATTGATTAAAAAAATTTACAGTTGCCAGAGTATCTGCTCTGTCACTCTTGCTTTTAGCACAGTGAAGCTATGTAAACCAGTTATGTAACATTGAAATCTTTGGTGCCATGGTATGCATGAAGTCTTTTAACGCCTAAAATAGTGCTAAGTGAACAACCAATTTTGATTACAGTTGTTATCAAACACAAACTTAATGACGCAGCTTGCTCTAAATATGCTAAATGTTAGTTAGATGGTGATGGTGGTGGCAAAGGTCACTAATTTTCTGTTGCAGCCTCGCATATCAGCGAATTGCAAACGTATCATATAAATATATATATATAGAAATACAGATACTTGTGTGCAATATGCATATTGAATGTGTCGTAAAAGCGCAAATTGTATAGCCTTACTTTGGGGCTAGTTTCCTTTTCTCATAAAGCGTACTTTTTACTTACTATGAGTACAATACAAACTTAATCAGCTTTTTTTGTCCGACTGTCCGTCCGTCTGTCTGTCTCTCTCCGATATTAAGGCTATTCATATGTAAATACGAATTGCGTTATGCAAACTTGTTGTTGCGCCTGAAACTAGCTATGAAATTTGTTAAATGAATAATAATAATAATAACAATAATAATAATAATAATAATAATAATAATAATAATAATAATATAAATGTAATTGTGCTTGCAGCAGTTTCAGTTGATAAAAATGCTTAAATAGCCAAGCCAAGGAAAATCTAATGGGCAACAAAATAAACATTTGAGATGTCATAATTGAAACATAAGATGCTATAACTCAGCTTAATATAAACAAGAAAAAAACATAACTTCAGTGGAACCGAAGCTTTAATACCATTCACACCTCTAGTGAGCGAAACACGTTCCTTGATATTACAAAAAAAAAAATGCGAAACAACATCCAGAGAGACATACAGATAGACAAACAGACAAACAGACAAACAGACAAAAAGACAAACAGACAAACAGACAAACAGACAAACAGACAAACAGACAAACAGACAAACAGACAAACAGACAGACAGACAGACAGACAGACAGACAGACAGACAGACTGACGGACATAGCTAAATCGATTCGTGTCGTCAAGCTGGTCAATGATATATAACTATACATCATGTAGTCTACAATGCATCCTTTAATGCGTTATAAACTTTTAGAAAAACTGTTAATAGCATTGCAGACTATGTATGAATGATATAAACAAAACAAAACAAAAAAAAAAAAAAATAAAACAAAACAAAAAAAAAACTCGCAAATTATAATTCGTAACGATTTCATACAAAAGTTAGGTGAAGTAACATTTGAAACCAACGAAAATTTAATTAGTAACACATTTTGTTATGTCTATGCTCTAGCTACTACGAGCGCAGTGCCGAGCCGAGGTCGCCTGCCGAAGAGTTGGACACAATATAATTTTTGGAAAGAGTCCGAAAGGGCTCGAGAATAAATCAATTTAACCGTAGCTCTGCTGCTGGATGCATGCGCATTTTTCAATAGTATGCATGCAGTAAGCAAGAAGAAGTAAGAAAGTGTGTCATTCTGTACCGTGCACACATCACACATATTACACATATTATGGTATTATCATTTTGTAACACATTAACCTAGGAGAAGCTATGTCCGTCTGTCTCGTCTGAATGCCATTACGCATTTATATACCATTCACACATTGTGTGAAATGTTATTATCAGTAACTAATACCATTCACACGAAATTTGATTTCATATTGTAAAACATAAACGTCGGGTGGCTTCGTTTTGGGGGGCTTCTCCAAAAAGTGAGCGTTCCACGCCCATATTAGCATATGTGTGTGAAGCGATCATATTGAATTTCAGGCTAATATCGACTTTAAAATATAAAGGGAAAAGTCTTCAGTAGCATTACGGATATAATTGTTGCAGTTAATGTAGAAAATAACTAAATTATAATTCTATTCACTTTCTGTAAGTGTGAAAACTAAAATTATATTGTTACATGAATGACAGTACGATGAACTAATAAACATTTTGTTTTAATTTGAAAATTATAAATGGAACTCGAGTTTAATTTAATTTTTTTGTTTTTCCTGGCAATTTAAATAAATTCAAAACCAAATTATTTTTTTACTTAAAGGCTATGAATTCAGCGACCCTTAATTCACCGGTTAAAGTATATTTTAGTCAAGGGCAAGAAAACTGTTAAATAAAATAAAAAAAAAAATAAAAAAATTTTAATTTTTAAATTAAACCATTCTATAGAACTATTGAATAATTAGAAATTGGTGTTTTCATGCGCAAATACGTTTAACTAGCTATAAACAAGCATGTTACTAAGTCAAAAACACAAAATCCAAACCGTTCTATGGCTCAATTTGCGGTTGCGTCTTAAATTAATGATGACAAGTGAAATAAATTAAAAACAACAAAATATTTGCATACATATGTACAAGATATATATACAAATATAATATATATATATATATATATATATATATATATATATATATATATATATATATATATATATAGGGTGTCCCAGCAAGAGTGCACGATTTAATTTAAAAATTTAACGTTGCTCCACTAAATCGATTGTTTCATGCGCAGTGTAGCAGGTGTCGCTTTGCGGATTAAAATATATGGAATCCAGATCCATATCGTTCTTGAATCGTGCACTTGTGTTAGAACACCCTATACATATATGTACAAAATATTAGCGAAACTTTTGCAGTTTTTGTCTTTGACTAAAACAAAAGTTTTCTGTGCGTGTACGCATATTTAACTAACAATAAATGTCAATCATACGCCATGTGTGCCATGAACGCCACCGCCCTTGCCACTGCCACACCAACACCAATACCAATACCAATACCAACAACCACACCCACATCCAGTGCCTTGACGTTTTGCTGTTCGGTTTCTGGATCGGATACATTATTATCCTTCATTTTGTATATTTATATTCCATAATTTCTTGACTGTTCTGCTCTACTCCACTATGCCATTTGGTTTTCTTTTTGTGTTCTCTTTAATCTATGCATTGCATACTTTTCTTTAAAAAAATGGAGCATAAAAACAAAATGGTTTCGTTTGCTGCTGCTTCGTGCTAATGGCAGCGCATCCAGCGTATTTAAAAGCTCTTCGTACAAAGTTAAATACTCGAAGCTTAAATACTCTACACACAAAAATTTGTTTCATATAAAACCAAATAAGTGAGCGGAAATTTTTGATGGAGGCTAATCTTCCACTATGCTTAGCAGGGAAATTTAATTATATGTGTGCAAAAGTCTCCATACCCAATTTCAGATTGATATATATATTCAAAACAAAGCAACTTACTTGCAATGTCTCAAACAAGATGCAGAGCGACGTAGCTATTAGAGCATTGCACAAAATACTTTGTTCATTTGGTACTGAACCAATATTGCAAACGAAGAAAAAATATTTCAAACCAGTTGTAAGATGTGGTGAACTTGATTCGATAAAAGAAACGTGCAAACCTAATGAAGAGACAAGGCAAATGAGCAAATGAGCAAAACAAACAGAAGAGTCGTTCGACTCACTTACTCTTCAATAGTGCTTGGAACGCCTGTCTCTTTCTCACTTTAGCTGCCGCTCCGTTTCCACTCTACAAACACGTAGTGTAAATAGTATTGAGATTCCATAAAATATACAACGTATATATATTCTTAATCAGTTCAACGGGACTAAACCAACTTGCCATGTCCGTCTGTTTGCACGTCTATGTGTATAAATCAAAACTATTTGCTCAGTATTTAATATATCATTCGCAAATCAAGTATGGAAACATTCTACATTGCTATGTTCAACATATATCACAATATATATCACAATGGGCTAGAGCCCACAAAATCCTACCACTTTCAGATTTTTCTATGAAAAACCTTTTCAATATTTACTCAATACTGTGACCTATAATGGACGCAAGCTTTACATAGTTATGAGTTTACCATTTTAAAAACTAAATGAAGAAGTGCGAAGAGCATTAAAGCTTCTGTTCTAACGGAGTTAACATTTTTGCTTGTTTCAATTTATCGACAACTGCACTTAAATGTATGTACAAATGCAATAGTGTCATTCATACATACTAGAGCACAAACCATCAAATTCTACTAACATATTATTGGAATTTGAAAAGAGAACAAGAGTGAAGCGAGCCATGTGGAACAGTTTACTCGTTTATTCTCACTTGTAATCATTAGAACTAGAAATCTAATGAAACATTTTTTTGAATATGCGCACGTTGCTTGATTTGGTTTGTTTGGTCGGGCGAAATGAAACGAAAACATATTTATATAAATGCAATGCTTAAATGGAGTCTCCAAAGCATCTTTAAATGTATCACAAACTCCGTAACAAAATTTTAAGACAATTCAAACTGTAAAGAGTTTAACAATTATGAACGCTACTGTCAAACTGGCCGGACTACCAAATAACCTAGAAAAATTTTTGCAATCGCTGCACTGAGTACTTTGACCTTTTTTGTATGTATAGAATAAAAGAGAGTTACAAGGAAAACCATTTTTAGGGTCGTACGACGTTGCTTGAATTCCTAGATATAGAGTATATACTATATCTATGAATTCACGTAACGTCGTACGACCCTAAAAATAAAAACGTTTAACAATTTCTACTGCTTACTGCGATCCTTTGATCTCTTGATCAACTAAGAATGTATTTCAATATCCATCAATTATCATTTGTCATGTTTAAAAACACTCACCTGTAAAGAGAGAGAGAGAGAGAGAGAAAAATACAAATAAGTAGATTAGTATACGTTAATATGTATTTTATAAATCAATGGTTTCAGATTTGATACAAGTTATTAATAATGCTTATAAATACATTAATTAAAAAAAAATTACCATTTAATCATAAAAATTTACTTTGCCATTTTTAAAATAAGATGAAAATTTGATGGAAAACACATTTGACAGGATTTTAGTCAGTTTTTTTAAACTCATTTTATAGGCGCTTTCTGCTAAAGTCTTCAGAACATTTCAAGAATTTTATTTCATGGCCTCGGTCAACTTTTGGTTCTCCATTCGGATGCCTGTTGATATGTTTTCATGTCGAACTCATAGACCCATGCCACATCAACAGTTACGAGTATGATGCGCTCCATGAATGTGGAATTAGAATGGTTAAAGAGAACTGATCGCGATACTGTTTTTGTATAAATTTCAGCTACTTTGGAACCAGCCGCGCAGCGACGGGTCCATGCCTAAATTGTAGACCAAAATCGAACGGTCAGATAACGTGCAATCTCCCTTAAGCTGGAATGGCGACTTTCAAGCACAATTTTCTTCACCTTTTCGAAGTTTTTGTCTGTGGGAGCAGTCGGAACGAGGATTTTCTTCGACGAACTCTCGGCCATTTTTGAATGCTTTATAGCACTCGTAACTCTGCGTGTTTTTTGATAATACTACTGATTCACCACAACACATTTCTAACATTAAAAGGATAACATTACATATCGAGCAGTTAAAGTATTAATTGACTTATTGAAAAAGGAAGACCATTTGAATTGCTTTTCAAGAGCAAAAAATTTATCATCTTTTAATTTTTATATTTGGGAGTTTGAAAAGTGAAAGGTGAACAACTAACTACAATAGAACCGAAGCTACAATATTCTTCACAAGCATCTAACAAATGAAGCATCTAATAAAAACCAAAAACTGGGCGGTTGGTCTTTATGGGTAGTACATTTAAATGTGGACAGGCCACGCCCATTAATAACTATGTGAAACTTCCGTTCATAATCATAATCCATATCAAATTTGTAGTTAATATTAACGGCCAAGGTGACATATGCTCAGCCCAGGAATATGAAAAATCTCCACAACAGATTTCAAACCGATATCAAAAAACTGAGGCACTAGTTTTGATTAACACAGACAGAGGACAGACGGATGGTCGTCTGTCCATCCGTACGAGGTGGCTTAAAAACAAGAAATGATGACTTTTCATTTTTCTCGCAAAATATTTATTCATCAGATATTCCCCAGATATAATACACAGATGACAGCGCCTTTTCCAATTCTCGAAGAACTTCTGACATGCGCTTTTTGGTATGGTCTTGCGCTCTTCCAGCGATGCGTTGTTTATCTGCTCAATCATTGTAAAACACCCTACTTTCATGGGTCTTTTCACTTTTAGGAACATTAAAAAGTCGCAGGGTTGTTTTTAGTCAGAAAATCACGAACAAGCTAGTTCAAAATTTAGCAAAATTCGAAACAAACTTCGCTGCCAAACGTTTCATGCCCAAAACTTCCGAAAAAACTAGCATGGCATGAGTCAACCGATATGTAGACATTCTCAGCAACTTCTCCAATAGTGATTCGTCGATTCTCCATAGCAATATTCTTCACTGCTTCAATGTTTTCATCGGTTGTTGACGTGCTGCGGAGTCCTTCAAAAAAGATTCTTCTCAAAAACGACTCGCCAAATGCCACAGTCAACATTTGAAGTGCGTTGATGCATTTAATTTATTTTGAACACAAAATTTAATACAAATTGTTTGATCCATTTTTTTCGATAGCAAAAAAAATCGCCAAAAACACGTCTAAGCTTTATGTGTGTCAAAAACAAGCTAAAAACGTAAAATGGCTGACCAAGGCAACATACTTCTATGTTGGGAACATGTGAAAATGAAGAAAAATCGAGTTTACGTAGCTCGAGAAATTTTAAAACTCACCTTTTCTTTAACACACCCCGTACAATATGGCAAACAATTTTCGAATATGTCAACGCAAATACGAGTGATGGCACTCAAAAGTGAAAGTTTGCATATTAAATGCTATTTGAAGTACAATAATATCCTTACGCATTCTTGTGACATTGCGTAGACACAGTGAACGCTGTCAAAACAAGGAAATTGCCATCTGTCTCAACCACACAATTACGTTCAATGTTAGATGATGGCATTTTAAAGCTTTTAAACTCAACGTCTCGCCTGCAGCATGCTAACCACATAAGATACTTCCATATGGAAGACGTTCTATACATATACATATATTGTACGAGTATCTATACATATCATATATACGTATATATAAAACCGACGTCAACTACTTACTACGTACGTATGCAAATATCTCACAGAAATGGAATAACTTGGCGTGTTGCTTGCCATGCCATGCCATTTCAATTTCAAACTCATTTCATGCATATGATTTTAATTTCGCACGCTCACACCAATACATGATAACATATGCACATACACACGTACACGTGCAGGATTTTGTAGGACCAGTACCCAGTTGAGCTCTTCAGAAGTATCTTATTGCTCAAACTAATGCATTACAAACTGCTTTCAGTTGCATGTACGGCAGCAGTACATGCTAAAAGCAGTGAAAATGGAAAGAGAAACCGCATGCAAACGATGAAATTCCAATGTAGCTTCTTAAGAAAGCTAAGTGGTTTTTTTTTCTGAACAAGAGCTACGAATATGCATGAGAAGATACATTCTAAGAGTATGCTTCTGTGGCACATATCACCACCAATTCATGTATTGTGATATTGGTTGTTTGAATTAATTCGTAGCGTTTTATCTTCTAAAATTGGGGCTCTATTATGCAAAAATGGTTACAAACAGATTACTCATAGAATATATACACTCGTTACAGCCAGAATGTGCATGCGATGCCATTATTTTTCTCTTATGTAGTATTAAAGTTCACACAACTCGAAAATCACAATATAAAATTGTCTACAATTTTTAATTTTCTGCTTCATTTTTTCGGAGATAGCTTCACATACACAGAATTTGTAAACTGTAACGTTTCCAGTTCTACATTCGCATGCACTTCACATTCCCAACTTTTGGAAACAGAAACGGACCCAAAGCAGAATAGAAGACGAAGCAGGGGTCAAAATTGTTGCTAATCTACTTATATAATAACAAAAAAAAAAAAAAAAATTATAAAATAAGAACTTTATACTCGAATTAGTACATTGTGAGTTGATTAAATTAAACTCCAACTTAATATAAAGAAGAAAAAAAGTTACATTCCATGGAATCGAAGCTTTAAAACTAAACACACGAAGTTTTCAGCTGTGAATTTAGCAGGTGTAAAGAAGAATTGTAAATTTAAACGCATCTAAAGCATCAGTGTTCTTAAACAATGCACAGCTACATTCAGAGCGATATACGGATAGACGGACATACAGACATACTGACATAGCTAAATCGATTCGTTACAAGCTTTCAGACAAATTATTTCTAACTAAGACCATTTCACACTATGTGCAAATGCTATAAAAAGAAAAAAAAAATCAAAACACAATTGCACACACTGGCGTTAACTTGTGACTGAAATAAAAGTCACAAGTGTTCAATTCAATTCAATTTAAATTTGCAATTTATAATTCGTAAAGAGTTTTAACAGAAGTAAGCTGAAGCAATATTTGAAATCAACGAAATGAAATAATAACCTATTTTGTTTTATCATTCTAGGTTCCACTGCGAAGTGCCGAAGTCGCTCGTCGATAAGTTTGTGCACAATTTTTGGAAAGAGTCCGAAAGGGCTCGAGAATAAATCAATTTAACCGTAGCTCTGCTGCATGCATGCGTATGTCTCAGTACTGTGCGTGTAGTAAGTAAACAAAAAAGTGTGTGTTTCTTTATCGTGCACACATATTTATTTACTTACTTAGGTGGCTCTACAACCATCTATCGGTCAAGGCCGCCGCACGTCAGGAAAGTGCACCATTTGGTGTAGTTAAGTGCGCGCTGGCAATCCGGAGCTTTTTCAGCTCATCGTAGACTTGATCTTGTCATCTTAAGCTCGGACGTTCTTTCTGACATTGTTCCACTCATCAAGTTCAGGTTTCCGTCGTAAACCTTTAGTGCTGAAGGTTCTATTTTTTTTTTTTTTTTGTAGAGTCCGAAAGGATTTGGAATTAATCAATTCAACCGCAGCTCTGCTGCTGCTGCTGCGGTTTGAAACCCCGAACATAGACTTATTTTGTAGGCAGTTAAATAGAATATTCGTGTGAAAATCGATGTTCAAACGCAACAAAATGTGTTAAGCGACAACCCCAAAAGCACATACCTATACTTAATGCTTCGAATGTCTGATGTAGAACAAATAAGGAAAATTGTGATACCTTTGGTGACGTTTGACGTTGAGAGACGTTTCACACCATTTAATTGATCAAACCAAATGACATTTAGTAAGAACGATGCGCAATGGCAGTTGAGTTACGGGGGAACACACTTTGGAGTGTGGGCAAAAGTTATACCATCTCTTACGAAACACTATAAAACAATTTAAACACCCAATGTGCCCACTTCTAGAATGGTTCCAAGTCCTACTGGGTGGTTGGTCTTTGTGTAACTTTCATTTCATTACGAATTTCATTTGTTGACTAAACGAAAGCATGAAAATCCAAATTGCAATTCAGCTCTAAGACGCGAAAAGTCCTTCTTAAATTACTTTCAGCGAAAGCAGTTCATGCCTGTTCATGTCTTGAATTTAATTCTTGCTCTCTGACACACACAGTTTCAGTACATTTGCTTGGCTTTGAGCAAGCAGATACATGGCATAGCAAATATTTTTCACATGCACACTGCACTTGTCAGTTAAAAGTTCCAATGCTCAAATACTCGCAATAAAATGGCGCATCACATCACTCCTCTCCAGTTCTCTGCTTCAGTCCAATTCATTTTACACAAAAGACAATAGATCTACTACTTCGCAGATACTACCATTGTGTGTGTTGCTCACCCAAGTGCAATATAGCTTCTATGTACGAGTATGTGTGTGTGTGTATCTGTGAAAGAAGTATCTGTGCAAGAAGGCAAAGTGTGCTGTGCTAAGCATTGTGTTAGCAGATATTCTCCTCAGCATGGCTGAACCACGTAAATAGTTAGCGCAATTCTTGCACTGATGCTATTAATTTAATGCATGCACACCATATTAAAAAATATTTATACTGACCACGCTATTTGTATGGCTTTATAGTATATGCAGTGCACGAGTAATATTGTTGGTGCCCAGTACAGAAAAGTCCAATGTCAACAGCAGCTGCTGCATTAATATTCAAAAGATGTAGCGCAAATGGTATAGAATGGATATTGGTTAAGTCTATAATAAGTATATGAAATGGTGTTGGCACAGCAATGTGTATTGCTTGAAGAAGAAAATATGTACATACTATATACTTACATATCGTACAAAGAAACACACTTAATTTATTATATTAAGTGAGTACAATTAACATTTGCAATACCTTATTAACATTTGCACTAAAGCTTAAAGATAAAGCGCGCCTATTTTCACAATTTTACTTAACCTCGCTGCTAGTTGCTGCTCAGCTAAGTTGCCAAGAGTAGTTATTCAGAAAATGAATTTAAATGACTTCGATTTAAGAGGTCTAATTTTGTATGACTCTGTTGCAAAAGTCGGGCTGAATCTCTCCAATGATTTGAATTATGTTTTTCTCCTGTTGCTCAATTATTGTTGATGTGTTGTCACAAATCAGCGACTAACCTAGCCTCCAGAAAAGAAATCGAAGAGCGAACATTGCACATTGCCTCTTCTAGAAATGGCGCCTTCTGGAAACTTTTCTTCCAGCAATTTCACGGCCCGATACCGTGCACCATTGACAACCACCAGCTGGCCATTCTCGTTTCGGAAGATGTACAGCCCAATGACACCATATGAACAAAATTCATTCTTAACAATAAGTTTCTTCAGACTCTTGATACTGCTGTGGTCTGCTCTCTGCCTAAATGCATAAATTTTTCTGGTTCAGGTAACCGATCAACTAAAAATATGCCTCATCGCTGGAGATGATTTTTTCACCCAAATTTTGATTCGTTCTTAACTTCAGATATGGTAAAATGGTATCTATGGCAGATCACAAACGTCGAGGAATGACAGCGTTGTCATCTTAAACGACAGAACAGTAAGATAAGTTCGAACATAACTATTGAGTTTGTGCGAGGGAGATAATTGCATTTCTCATCTTTCGATTTTTCAAAATTTCGATTGAGAAACTTAGAAAAATTTAGTATTATAAATGTACCGAGTCGTTAAATAAGACACTATTTAGACGCATCTTATCCATTCTACAAACATATTCCATCTATTGCAGTCATTAGCGATTATAAGAGTTACAAATTGGCTTGTCCTTGTAGAGCTTGTATAGTTCTTTAAAGCTTCTAAATATATAATTCGCAGTACTTTATGCTAGAAAACACCTAGCAGTTACTTTATCAGCACAATACATGACGATATGTAGGATTATAGAGCTGCATTTTTAATTGTTTTGATATTTGAAACATTTTGAAACGATTTACGTCAAAGAAACAAGTTATTTTTGATATGAATTGAGGATCCCAAATATATTAACTCTTTGAAAACTTCAAAGATCCATGATGCGAAGGTTATTTTTACACCAGTCTTTGGTTTTTGGTAACATTTCAACTGCAGAGCATTTATATAATTACTTTTGTTATAATTTATTTTGAGATACATTGTATCTGCAAAATGTTCCAATCTATTAAAAACCTCACTCATGCGGTGTCAATCAGATGCTATTATTTCTATATCTTTCGAATATGCAAGAAGCTGATATGGCTTTTGCAACATAGTGATGCCAGATGTTCAAGAGATGACAGGATAATGTGTCGCCAAATCTGTCGGGACCAACTGATCTTGAAAAGGCCATGATATTTGAATATACTCCAAGTGTTATTTTACATAGATCGTTGAGAAATACTCAATGCGATCACAAAAGCAAAGAGCTCGCATCTAAGAACACTATCGAACGCTTACCTGAAGTCTGTAAATAGGTAATGTGTATCGACCTGTTGTTAGAGCGATTTTTCCAGTTCAAAGACTTACGTATATTCTGACCCATTTGATAAATATATACATATATTTCTAACTACAAACTCATTGTTGAATGTGTATCATCGTTTTTTTTCTTCATATAAATAGAATGCATTCGATTTTCCTCATCGGTGTAAAGTTGACATTCGCATGTGTACGCAAAAGAAGTGACCGACATTCACTTGAAATCACAAAGTCTCTCCACATCAGTCAACATTTTTGCTACCGACACCTCAGCTAATCCGTTTAATTATTTGTCATATTTATATTTAATGAATTATGATACTATTACATATTGCGAACGTCTTATCATTTAAAATAACTAACTCAGAATAAATTTGTTGCTGCCATGCACTTGGCGAATCACTAAATTTCTAGGCCAAGTCCATCCATCAAGCCATCAAGTTGATTATATAAAGTAAAATAAAGTTAGCATCATTGCCTAATTTTAAAGTGGTATGCTAACTTTTAACATTTCTGAGCATAATAGTGGGTTAAGAAGCATTTCGATAAACTGAAATTTTGGCATCTGATGTTAATAAACTATTTTGGTCTACTTCGCTACTTTTGGCTTACTGAACTCATAGATGAATCTGTATCTAAACTATGCCAATTTTGTAGCCATATTTAAAAAAATTTTAATTTAAACGCCTTTAGCTATGCAGACATAAAACATTTTTGCAACGGCAGAAGTTGTTAGTGCTGCACCAGCTTTGTTTGTACTGCTAGATACATTTTACATTTTACTTTTTGTCGTTTTTGTTGTTGTTGATGATGATGCTGCTGAGTTTTTTTTTTTTTTTTAACTAATTACGAGCTTATGCTGAAAATGCTGAAAATTTCCATACAAAAAGAAAAAAAAAGCAAGTTTTCTAGCAAAAAAAAGTTTACAGCAGCAACAACAAAACTGGGCAGCAACATTCAACCAGCACAACTATGTAATTATTTAAATTAGAGAACACAAAATTTAATGTTAATGTCTTCTACGTATATACGTACATATTTATGAAATACTAGCGTACTCGGCGTCCACGTCTTTTCTTCAGTGTAACATGGCATGTGCAAAATTTTAAGACTCTGAAACAAGCACTACAGCAAGAATGAGACCAAATAACATTGGACGAGTTGCAGTCAATTGCCAAAGTTCAAACATATTTCAACTTACTCCCGCAGAAATTCTACGTTGACTCATTCATATGAACGAAATATGGAGCCATTATTATACACACGAGATAAAGGAGCAATTGCTCTAATGAATTTCATCCGTGAAACCAGCTACGAAGGCCTTAAAAAAAGGCCTCGACTGCAAAACTAACTGTTATAGTCCCTGCTCGGGCGCCACTGTAACGGCGTTACAGGCTGGTATAGATCAGTGGTTGTCCAATGTTTGTCGTAACAGAAATGTATTAATATATAAACCCAAAGCCTAGTTGACTAGAACATTAGTAGCCCGCTTGGACTGACCCAGATAGTTAGTTTTATGAGTTTCACATGGGTCAGTTAGTCAATACTGTAGAATTTGTGTAGAAAGTTGTAACAAAGACTTGGCAATATAGTGGAACTACTTTCCACTAAACTAACTCAGTTAAGCAAGCCGTTGGAGCTATCTTCCAACCAGAAAGCCAACCCGGTGGTCTACTACTCAAGCAAGTAGAGTATCAATTGGAATATCAATAGCCTAAATAGTAGTGGTGTTCATGCAATTAACTATCGTCGTATCAAATGGGCACTTTGCTAGAAAACAAAACAGAAATGAATCCTTAGCAATAAAATTTCGAACAACTTTCGTTACATTTTATGATTTTCCCCATTGCTTTTCATGCTATTCTTTGTTTCATACAAACTTTCAACGTAACCGCAAAAATGTTGCATCAATCAATCAATCATTCAATCAATCAATCAATAATTGAGCGAATAAATGAATAAATCAGACAATCAATGAATGATGCACCATGCGGTGCATTGGTCAAACCGATGGACTCAATATATATATATATTCGAACGCTGTTTTGCATTGCATTAAAATTGTAATTCCACCAAACCATGTGTCAACTAGCCCATGTATCTCTGTGTGTATCTGCAGTTTGTCTTTGCATACAGCTGTTGATGTTGATTTTTGGCTTTAACGAGTTTATACCATACTTGTACGAACTGCAAGTATTAAGTGTGACTGGCAGCTTTCATTGCGCAGAAAAACAATCGAATGAACTATGCAAAAGGCAACAATATGGAAAATGGTTTGCTTTAAAAATTGATGTGCTTAAAGATGCAACTTTAAATTGGAAGAAACAGAGGGATAACTTCAAATTGATCCAATTAAAGCATTTTCCAGGGAAAACCAAATGCAAATGAAGAAAGGCTTAGCAAATTAAGCTGCTTGAAATGTTTTCGTTATACACCTGATTAACACATCAACCAATGTTGGCTTGTTAGCTGTCCGGATTGCTGGTTTGCCGGGTTTGCTGGGTTTGCTAGATTTGCTGGGTTTACCGGGTTTGCCTGCCGGATTGCCGTAATGCTGCTCGTTGGCTGCTTGACTGGTTTGTTGAATGATTGCGCTCGGTTCATGTGCCTCGACCTGCTTTGCTGCCAACACTACGCCCCAGCGGTCTCATATCTATCCTATATGTATCGTATATTATTATTAGCAACAAATCTGTTATCGATTTTCAGTATTTTACTTTGAGCTATAAAAGCTTTGGGGCAAAACAAAAAAAGCGAAAAAAAAAAAAAAAAAACAAACAAGAAAAGCGGAAAAACAACAAAATCTCTTTTAAGGCGGAACATGAGGAACTGTATTAGCATCAATGAATATGTGTTGTATTAGAAGCATGTTGTGTTCGAAGGTAGTTTTACGGAAGTGCACAGAAATAGCATTTAATGTAACCACAATATAGCCGTACAACTGTATGCACATCTTCATGGGTGATTCTATAATACAGGAATTAATTTAACATTGAAGTTTTAGCAATTTCCACATATTTTTATCCATTATATTTTTACTAATTATAATTTTTACTCGAATTTAAATAGAATAATGAATACTTTCTCGTGATTCTAAGGGGAATCGAAAAATTGTATAGTTGTTAGTATAAGTTGGGGGAGTAAATATCCTCACAAATTCCTCGTTTTTCCAGCGTGGGAAGCTAAATTAAGTGCAGGCGACAGGTATAAGATGACAAATTAACATTTAGACTCCAGCCCAAGTTACGTAAAGCAAAAAGAAGAAATTGTTTCTGATTAGATTCTAACTGAACGTGATGAACCACATATAGCGAATTTCAAACACAAGACCTCTGAAGTCAACAACGATTTAGTGATATATGGATCATAAAACTGTTTCGAAAACGTTTAACAATACCGAACAACCCCGTTGCCTTATTAGATATGACATCAATATGTATAGCGAAGGAGACTTTTGGGCCAAAAAAGAGCACCAAGAACAGTATTGGACAGAAGCTGCTCTAGGAGATAATTTTCAATAAGACATATAGATAATGTAGGGATTCTACGACAAAACTACGACAAATTATTTTGCACTTAGATCAATTTAGAACAAGACCATTACGTTGACACCAGCAATGAAGCGCATTTAAGTCAGTTTGCAGTCTATCATGCCCAATTGAACCACTGTAACTGAAGCATAACTTAAAATCAGCAGCATACATCAAAGTGTGGCAATAGAATAAAACATCTGGGAGATCATTAATAAACAGGATGAACAGTAAGGGTTCCACATGACTACACTGTGATACTCTTGAAAGAACTTCAATTGTATTCGATATTGTGCTGGCCAGCAGTACGCATTGTATGCAAGAAAGCAAAAAGGATGAAATCCATTTTACCAATGCTGGGGAAAAACCTAAACAGGCAAGTTTGTAGAGCAAAATGTACACAGTCGAAAGTCTTGCTAAAATCAGTGTATTGTAAATAACATCCGTTTGCAAATCATTTACAAAACAGTGGACCTAAGTTCCAATAAATTAGTAGAAACTGTTCTATTTTTAAGGAAACCAGGCTGAGCTGAAGAAAAAGTGATTTACAAGAAAATTTAAGTTGTTCAGTAATGAACTTTTCAAGAAATTTAGTTAGATGCAACAGTTTTATTGCATTACTTGTGGAGAGGAATTATAACTGACTCCTTCCAAATTGATGGTACAATAAATTCTTTAAAAGAAAGTTGAAAAAGATGTAACAGTAGATCGCATAATAAAACATCACACATTTTAAGTACGGCCGAAGGCTATATTATCAAGACCAGAAGAATAACAAAGTTTGAGGGAAAGTAAGTGTTTAAGGAGTAAATACTTAGTTATAATTGGAACAGCTACAGGTGGGTACATTTGGTTTAGAAATCTTAACACCATTGAAAGGTTAGTTTTTAGATGAATTAACTGATTGAAAAAATTCGCAAATAAATCAGTAAAATATCCAAG
The DNA here is from genome assembly GCA_035044765.1 of Leucophenga montana. Lineage (NCBI taxonomy): Eukaryota > Metazoa > Arthropoda > Insecta > Diptera > Drosophilidae > Leucophenga > Leucophenga montana. The sequence continues at coordinate 108,210 of JAWNNQ010001546.1, forward strand.
CAACATATTTGGTGTGTAAGAAGACGAGTTTCGCTTTAAGTTAACAAATTTATAGAATTATTTAGGATCATTACGAAAATTGGTTTAAGGTCTCACCAAAAAAATTATTGTAAGACCTTCTGTTTAAGGATTGAAATTTTGCACGAGCTACATACAGAATATATAAATTAATCTTGGGCAGTTTTTTATTTTTTTATAAAATTAAACAATTTGAGCAGCTTAAGTAATATTGTGAATGCCCATGCGGGTGTTTTTTTTTTGTTTTGTTTTTTTTTTTTTATGAAAACTATAATTGCTTTATAAATCAGAAGGTTTGCATAACAACTTTTGGGCGCTATAACTCGAAAACTGAGCACGACTTATTTAGAAGTATTCCTGCTCGGGCGCCATTGTAACGACGTGCTTATTCACCATATGTCGCAACAGAAATTTATTGATGTCAACACACAAAGCCTAGTTGGTTTTCGATCACTAATGATGAATAGACTAGTCAGTATTAGAAAATTTAAGTATTAGAAAATTTAAGTATTAGAAAATTGTAAGTGGCAGGTAAGTAATTTACAACTGCTCTTCTGTTGTTCCAAATAGCTAGTTCCATATGGTTTGTTCCCACAAGAACAAGGTTGTCAAATATTGTAGGGTTTCTTTTCATAGTATTCATATTCAAAAAGTACCTCCCTATCTCTATTCTATAGGTTAAATATTTTATTCAGTTAACTAACTGGCACTTTAACCGAGCATTGGGTAAGCGCTGCCAAATACAATATTATGCGGAATCGCCCATGATGTATGTACATATATGTGTAACTATTATATATATATGCATATATGTACGATAAATGTATATACAACATTAAACACTAACATTTCCCTCCTATTTGTGTGTGTGTGTGCATCTGTTTGTAAAAATTCATCGATAATTTGTCTAAGAATGTATTTTAAAGATATTCAGTCTGTTCATTTTGCTTATTTTTGCATTTACTTTCAAAAATTGACAAAGATACAAGTTGTTTGCACTTAAACCCATTTGTCAATTATGTCTGCATATCTATGTGAGTATGTGTTTTCCTTCCACTTCGACGTATATGAGTGTGTGTGTATATCAGAAATTTGCATAAATAAATGTATTACGTTCTTTACTTAAGTGACAGCTGAATAAAATCGATTGGAGTTGAAATTTTGGATTTTGCTTTTTCAATGTTGCAACTCCATTAAAAAGGGAGCAGGCAAACACTCTGCAGTTAAGTATATTTGGCTACGAGCTGCCCTGTAACCAGGGACGACATATCAAAATACACGTAATACGCTTTGTTCCCTCAAAAAGGGTGGAGAGGGGGGGGAATACTTTTTTTACTAACATAGCCTTCGCTTTGAGTTTCAAGTTGATAATTTCTGTGGGGGCTATATTAATACTTTATACACTTTATCTGAAACCGAAAAGTGTTTCCAAGAAAAAATGCCCATGTTTTACTTATGCAACGGAAGATGAGCGGCTTCTTTAAAAATCGGTTCTCAATTGGTTTTTGCTACAATAAAAAGTGATTAATTTCCAAAGTGAAGTCTAACTATATGCTTCCAAGGATTAAATGAAGTTTATTGTAAAAAAAATCATCAATAAATGTATGTAAAAAGTTGAAAAATGGAACTACAAACAAATGTAAATAACTATAACAATACCACTGATTTTTATCGACGCCAAGACACGATAAACTGTTTGTAAATTATAATTCCAGTGAATTTACATATTGATGATATATTTTAGGCGTTTTGAATAGCGCCTTTCGAATTGGACTCAAAATGTTTAACATTTCCCCTTTCCACTGTTCGTTGTCTTTGACATGTGAATGACAAAATGACATTCGTTTTGTTTATCTTTATATTGTGTGTTATGTGTTATTTATTGTTTGTAGTGATGATAATTAGAATAGTATGATCGGTAAATTAATCGAAAAAACAGGAAATTGTCAATAAAACGAAAACGGTTTAATTACATATTTATTTCACAATAGCTCAAGCGAGGTTCGTTTAAATGAGAAATTCAGCATATTTTTTCATTAGAAGGTGTATTAATAGACAGGCAGTTTTTTTGTGACAGCTGCTACGTTCACAGTATACAATCGATTTTGACAAAAAAAATGAACCATTTTTTTTTCGTTTTCATTTACAGATGTGCACAATCTAGATTTTTATCAAAATTTGTTGAATATGTTGTTCATAAAAGACTTAAACAATCGTCACTAATACAACGAATCAAACACACACTAGCTTTACATGAAATACAAATGCACACACACACACAGCTTGAACGATGGCAAATGCGTGCAGTGTGCTAAGGCTCTGCGTGCGTACGTGCCTACGTAATTTATTTTCTATGCGCTTCGTTATTATTTTAGTGACAGTCTCTGTATAGTCGCTGTGATTGCCAAATGGTGAAACAGCAAACAATAAAAAAAAAAAACAGAAAAATATTTAATATTTTAGAAAATTATCAGATATTCTTTGCTGCATCTTTGGGAGTGTTCGACAGAAAGATGCTTCGAATAATTTTCGCACATGTTAGAGTTTGCTTCGCATGAGTCACGACATGTATCAGTTGTACCAGCAGGTGCACTGAGCTGTTCATCACTTCCGGATGAGCCACAAAGCTCCAGCATGGAAGGTGTACGTGGGGAACATAGATCTGATTGGTATACGTTGTCTGAGTTTACGTTGGAATAACCAGTCTGGGAGGCACTACCAAGCTTGGTAATGCAACAACTGGGACCGGCGTGTAGAAGACAATAGCGGCTGGAGTGCCTACTACGTGCGGTCATGACCATGATATATATATATATATATATATATATATATATATATATATATATATATATATATATATATATATATATATATATATATATATATATATATATATATATATATATATATATATATATATATATATATATATATATATATATATATATATATATATATATATATATATATATATATATATATATATATATATATATATATATATATATATATATATATATATATATATATATATATATTATATCTTCGTTTTTCTACACTAAACGAAACTGTTGCTGGCGCATCCTTATAAATGCTACTGTTCCTGTTGTTACTGGCAGGTCTTTGTCTTTGTCAAACTGTTGCTTTTGTTGTAACATTGCCAACAATTGTCGCTTTAAGCAAGACAAGAAAGTTGCTACCGCATTCGTATTGCGGTAGTAGAATAGCAAGAATGAGATACACGTACTTGCTATATATCTAGCTATGTTACGATATAAAAGTATATGTATATATTTAGATACTATCATTGTGCGAGTACGTCTGAAAGCAATTTTATTATGTTTGCATTGCGATTATCCTTGGGGATTTTATGGAATTGCTGTCAGCATAGCACTCTACTAGAAAATCGCGTTGCCAAACCGTTTCCAATGACTTACACTCTTGTTATTGTCTTTGTTTGTTTGTTTGTTTGTTTGTTTGACTTTCTCTTCAATGTTGTCCGTCTGTCCGTCTGTCTATCTGTCTATTTGATTCCAAGTTAGTTTATGCACTCAGCGCTGTTTAACTTAATAATGTCGCGCCCCTACCTTCGAGTATATACTTATCTACAACTATATATATATATATATATATATTTTAAAATAGGACCTGTTTTTATATGTATTGCATATCATGACTTAATGGTTTTATTGATGTGTGTGTTCTGTGTAATTTATTTTTGCGGCATGTTAAGTGTTAAATCGTCGATTCTAATTGCCATACACAGCAAATGCATTAAAATTTCATTATGTGACTAAATATTTATATTGTGAAGCATTGTTTTCTTCACGCTGTACGCGTACATTCACACTGACTTATTTTTTAACATTTGACTGTTTATTTAATACGCAATTAACTCTTATGTGAGTTTCATTCAATAGAATATTCACGACGTTGAAGCACATACAAATTATTTTTTCAGCACGTTTTTTTTTTTTTGTTCATGAGTTATGCTAAAAAGTAAAAACACCATTCTGTGGAAAATGTTACTAATTGCCACTCACTTGGGAATAGCCACAAATGACATAAGTAGCTCCCAAACGTCCGTTACACCCATATGCTGGGTGGCCTTTGAACATCCGTTCCGAGGTTGTGAAGCCAATCCTCTTAATTAAGGTTGTCTGCGCTGAATTTAGTTCTCCCCACCGCAAATCGTTTACCAGTGAAGACAGAGGGGAAACCTCGGGTACGATGCCTCTTAAATGTCAACTCCCGTGACAACATCCAAGAACGCGACCGACCATGCGTTGAAAATACCAAGCCTGGAGCGATTTCCGCAAACTTCCTACATGTGGCCACGAATTTTTTAACACCAAATTCAACATGAATTTCGATATGGTGAATTGTTTTGGGTAGACGGATCAGACGCAAACTCTCAATTCTGACAAAACAAATTGTTGTCCACCATACATAATTGACCGTGCTTTGTCGCACTAATGGAACAGTTTTTCCGAAAAAATGGGGCCACCATTTGCCTCAAGGTGCATCGTCCGCGAACCACTTTTGTTGGATTTGACTTGACTTGGCACAGTCGATTGCTGTCTTGTTTCGAGCTCAATTGCATAGATTCATGATTCGTCACCTACTATCAAAATTTCTTTGTTCATTTTTTCTCCATCACTTGTTTGTTTCACTATTTAACTGAAATTTAGCTTGGAGACACTCTGTAAAACCCTAAGTAGTAGGTCATAGTTAAAAATTATAGTGTCACACCAGCTGGAATGTCTACCAGCCTTACAAACCATTTCACACAGCCAATTTTATGATTTTGTATTGAAAACTTTTATTTATTTTTGCATAAACCAAAACTGGTTCGGTATATCTACTAAAGATGCCAGCTTCAATACGGACAAACATCACGCCTACTTCATTTCGAATTTTCTTGAGCTATTAATGTGAAACTTGCACCGCTAAGTACAACATAGAAACTCACAGCCAAATTTGTGGTATTTAATTTAGCATATTTGACTGAGACTGCTTCACGATACACAATTTGTTCAAAATATTCACATATAAAACGCCAAATTGCAAGAAGTTTCAAAGTGACTCACACTGCAAAACATCTCTCCGTATGTCACTGAAAAAAAATATCATATGAAAGCACTCAGATTTACATAAAATATGCAAAGACTTTGACAAAAGTGCGGCGCTGTGAAGAGATTCGCGAGCTACTTAGTCTCAGACTCACACTCACTCAACGATGTAAGTGAACGTCTCTATATGGATGGGAGTGTAATTGTATCTATATATATGTGTGTGTGTGAGTGTGTGTGTGTCGTTAGTATGTAAGTATTAGTGCCTACATTCGGCATACTAAAATAACATAAAAAAGCAGATACAGATAGAAACAACCGCAGCAACTACAAATGACAAGAGATAATCTAGGCACACGTGTCGCCACATTTCCTAAATGTTGTAGTTTTGCTTATTATATCGTATGCAGTATACAGTGTAGGGTAGAAGACTAAATTAAGTTTGTGCAATAGTATGTAACACTTAAAAGAAAGGCATGGCAGATTTCGTGAAACATGTTTATATTCTTGATGAGCAGTAAAAAGCTACGTCAATGTAATAATGTCTGTTCGTATAAACGCTGAGATCTCAAAAACTATAATAGATATAGCTACTTAACTAAATTCGATATATCGCCACCTATTGGGACAGCAGATGTACACAATTTAGATTTTAGCAAAATCAGTTAAATTTTTTGAGCGCAACAGGCTTAAACAATCGTCACTCACACTCAACGAATCAAACACACATTGGCTTTACTTGAAATACAAATGCACACACACACAAATTTTACCGTTTAATATGCGAGCAGTCAATTTCAAGCTGATAAGACTGCGAACGCGAAAGTGATGGAAATTGCATATTTTACTTTGTATGCGCTTCGCTATTATTTTGATGAATTATTGCAAACGCAATAATATACAAAATTATTCCTAGCATGCGGTCGATTGAGTCTACCGCTGGCCATATATACTACGATGGTATTTTGTAACAATCTCCTACGAACTCTTCAGCTAGAATAAACAAAATTTACACACTGAAACTCACTGTAAATATATACTACGCTATACTTAATTTTTGTATGAAAATTTTGTTTGCTTTGTTTGTATAATGAAGATGGATCTTGGCAAAATATCTCAACTGGGTTCTAATCGGATCACTATCAAAATAACCATTATACAAAGATTTGGTTCAAATACGCGCTCTTATTTCTAGTGCGCAGTGTATATTAAAGTCGAACACACTTGCCTTCAGTTTCTGTTCTGTACACGAATTTGTATTTGTCTAAAAATAAAATTTATGTGGAAACATTTTTTTTTTCACTAGAGCCATTTTCTTTTGCTCGCGTTCAAAAAAAAAAAAAATGTTATATATTATAATGTATATAAAAAAACAAATAAAATTAAATGCGGGCGCTAAGGAAATGATGTCCTTTAACGCTATTTGTCTTGCTACTTATCAATCTAACAACGCAAACAAGAACACTTGTCTAAGAATTATATAATATGGTAAGAATATGAAAGGTTTATTTCAAAAGTTTTCAAAAGAGACTTCCTACAGCCAAATTTAGAAATTTCAAACTCACTGAGCCAGAGGAACTACTCGCCGAACGGCGCAAAAACACACAGAGATGCAGTAAACCCGATTAGTCGACTATGTAGACTCTAAGGGGAAACCAATAGCTAAAAGCGTGGACCTAGTATAGGCATAACACACATGTGACGTTTCTACTACTTACCTATTGTAGACGTCTTACTCCGTAACGGTCTACTCAGTCTATACAAATTGTTTCTTTTTTTATTTACGTCAAAACTAAAAAAGTGTTTCACTTAAGGTGACAACAAACTACATGAAATTTAAAAAACTTGTTAATCTTGCGCAAGAAATTTCATAATCTGAATAGGCTTTAAAAAAAAATACTAACAATAGACTTCGACTGGATCGCCGCTGTCAACACACTACTCATAATTATCGAGCAGTCAAAGGAGTTCCACTCACACTTGTACGTTTTGTTTGTCTATTTTAAGAGACGCAATTCGGTAAACACTGCGCAGAGTTATCCATCATACGATGAAGCTTTATTTCTCGTCATCGAAATCTGAAATGCGCCGGCTATAAACACTCCATGTACTTTTCTTTGTAATGCTCTTCAGCACAGACTGTTATTACATTATTGCACACACACACCCGCAGCTATTTGCATTACCCAGCGTTAATTACAGAAACAATTTCATCGGTCTTCTAGTTTGAAGCTCTACTCAATATGCACTTTAAAATTTTGAAGTACTACTTGAAAGGTCAGCCCAATATATAAACCTTGCAGTACTAGAATATGCAGTATTAGTAATATTGAATCAGACCTAATGCACGGTTATATTTGCACGCAAGTATCCACATGAAACTAGTCAAGTCATTTTCAAATTTGCAAAATAAATATATACCTGAAATATATATCTATATCGTACATCAGCCATTTAATAACCCTTATCTAAAAAATTCTTCGTCACATTTTGCCAGTTCGGCACTACATGGAGAAACATTCAACAATGCATTGCATCGCATCGCATCGCATCGCATCGCATAGCATTAAAAGTTAAAATTAATGTTCACCAGTCGCAAAAGCAATCAATAATTGATTGTATACAAATGTTATTTAACTTGATGCTGGATAAGGGTAAGAAATTTTTATTAGCTCAGTAACATGGATTACAAACAGTCGAATGGTAGTTGTCGTCCATCAAAATCAGTTAGATTGAATGATTTGCACTACGAATACAAATAAAGCATGTATACATATGTACGACAATATAGTAAATTTTGGCTATTCTAGCAGAGTATTGAGCGTTTTAGTAGTAGTTTACTTGCTTGATTAATAAGTTTTTCAGGTAAACTATCATATGCGAATACGGCAACGATTCGCAGTTTGTAGGCTTGGCTGCAAATCGTTCGTTTGCAATATATCACGCAAACCATCGCCTTCGGATTGCCTAGGAAAGTTTTGCGCGAAGAAGATTCGCATTGCATTTCCAAAATGTTCCCATGATTTATAATAGTTATAAATATAAACAACTTAAAATAGAAACAAAGAGTTTCGTGCAACTGCTAAGCAGTAAAGCAAGACACTTCACATGTACCGTCTGATCAAAAAGTAGCAGGAACTTGTTAATAAAACTAAAACGGTTTATTCTTTGATATTTATTTTATCTCCTTCAAAGAAATTTTCAACGCTAACGCTTCTGCCAATCTTCTAAACACTACTCATAGGCCGATTTTTTCGAATAACTTTCAGTGCACTGCGCGAATTTTCTTTTTTCTACCCAATCGGCTCAGCATACTTTCCACTTCCGCCATGGTAGCAGAAACAATGTTATACGAGAGCATGTCGGATTAATACAGAGCTTACGGAATGTCAATAACGCTCTTTTTTCTAAATAGTAGAGTACAAGATGAGAATAACTGCAAAAAATTAAAATCTGTCTTACGCCAAACAAGATCTTCGATCCAAACAAGAGCCCAAGGTCAGCAGCTAACTCCTTGACAAATTGCAAGCATATTTTTCAAAGGTTTTTTAATGTTTTGGTCAGTCGAATAAACGCCCAGAGCGAGAAAATCATCAACCACACAGCGACATATACTACTGAACCTAGGCAAAAAAAAAAACTTATAGCGCAGTTACACCGAGTCCTTTAAAGCTTAACAATAAAAATTAATCACACAGCGAATGTGCTTTGTCATTAATTTGTATTTCATCAACTATGTTCGTTGAGTTTCCTGGCATGTTCAGTAGAAGGTCGTCTGGCCGTGGCTCTAGACACGATTCCACTGTTTCGCCCTGTATTTATTACTGTTTGGCAATTTTAGTACAAATTGCAAGCGTTTCACAACACTTCAGAATAATTTTTTCACAGGAAATATCTAAGCAGGCCGATGATGAGTTTTACTAACGTTTTTCATAAAATTTTTTTTTTCTTTTTTTTTTTTCATCAATTTAACTGTCATTTGCCTGCACAAGAAACTCCTCATTCGACCCTAACCTGCGACTACCTCGTCAGCCGCCACTGTCACCGCTGTGTGTGCCTCCGGCCAGCTGTATCTACTATGCGCCAAGTCATTGCCCCTCCATGCGCCACTTCCTTGCCACGTCCTTGCCACTTTGTACGCCGGAGCGCGTGCTACTCCGCACACTTCCGCCGTCACCGCCGCCGCTGCTACGACATCAGACGCTGAGCCATTTGCCGCGTCCTCCGGGGGAAGCCACACCGATCTCGTCCGTCAACGGAAATCCGCTTACCTACTTATACAAATATGCCTAGATACATAGAATCGTCTTGGTTCAGTTGTTAACGTATCAACTATAATTATACACCATTATAAAATATATTTTAATCATATTCTGTAACTCGGTTTTTTAACATTAAACATTAAAAAATCATTCATCATTTATGCGCGAAAATTAAACACATCCAGTTCTTGCGTTGCACTTTAATCATGGGCCAGCACACTTCATCGTGCTACTAATCGTTGGTGTTCTGCAATGAAACAAAATGGAATCTAGATATACCGGCACCAATGGGAGCGCATCAGCCGATATGCATACTTACACCCTCTGCCACTGCCATCGCCATTGAAGCGGTTTTTCGCTTAACACATCCGCCACTCAAGAAATCAAATAAGTTTGAATAGTATATCGATCGTGGTAAGGGCGTTCGTTCTTTATTTTTAATTCTGCGACGCATACGAGAGATACAATGCTTCACATATTCCACGGAGACATTCTCACCCATCTCATGCGCGATCTTCGCCCACATTTTGACCCTCAACGGAAAGTTCATGAAATCTGCATTATTGTAGTTCCATAGGCACTCCTGATCTTGGTATAATTTAATTAATTTAAGCGAGAACTCCCTATCATATTCTGTGTTGCGACGCACCGAGAAATGTAGCGCCGGTTCCGATTTAGTCTTAAACATTTTTTCCGCGCGAGTACTGATTTTTCACTTGGAATTTTGTATATAATATAAAAATATATTTAAATTTAGGAATATTTTCCGGACGGTTTGAATAACCGACCTAACAATTTGGAAACTTTAAACTACTGATGTTTGACAATTGCTGAAAAGTGAACTGAATGCTTTTTTAAAATTTTACTATCTACTACTATCTGAGATGTGATGACAAATTTCGCCCGAAAAGTTTTGACAATCGAAATAATATTTTAATCGAAGTATTTTTGACAAATTTTGTCAAATAAAAATTAACGAAATTTTGAACTCGGGCGCAATGCCAATCGATTATGAAATGCGGTTGGATATTTCAAAGTTATGAATTCACGACTGCAGCAAACTTTTTTTCTATTTATGGTTTCCGTCATTTTTAAATACAATTCATACCGAAAGCTATATATACTGATTTAGTATTGTTTAGCTTTATATGTCATTATTTTTTTTTTTATGCACTTTTGAATTTTGTATGAAGCCGCTTGGCTAGTTGATTTCCAAGTGGTTTAAGCGATGGCTGAACTAACAGTGTCATCTGCGAAAGTAGCTATCAACGCATTATGTGACTGTGGCAGGTCCCACGCATAAAAAAGATATATAACAAGTCCTGAATGCTGCTTTGCAATACTCCCCATGCATTATCTTATGTTTATATTTTTGTGTGAGCGTATTAAGTTTACGGATGATTCCTTCATCACATCATATCACATCACATCACATCACATCGATCGCGTGCGCTACACACAGAAAGATAAACGCTTTGGGCACCGATTTGCCAGGTTGCAATATCATGTTTAGTTCTGGGACCTTTAAATATACATACATATTTTGTCACTGCATCACTGAATAGCTGAAAGGTTACAAATAGCTGGTGGTTTGTAAGCACGGGCGCCATTTGAGTTGACATAACATTGATTTTATTCCGACATTCGAACAAGTTTTCGAGATTTTATTTAGCAAAAGTTGTCAAAAAGTCAACAAATTGAAATAGAAAGTCGTAGCATATTTGCGTCCGCGTTTAAACATTCGGATAAATAAGTGTATCAAAAGTGTTTGTACATTCACACAAGTCATAAATATCATTCCAGATGTTCACGTTAGTGCAAATGATTGGCAAAATCAACTGACCGAGTAGCCAAACGATTGATTGCACGCAAAATTAAATGTATGGCAGTAAAAGATTCATATCGAATGAGTTGTATACAGACAAATCCTATTTGAGAGTGTGTAAATATTTATTTTTAGTAGTTCTGAAGAGATTACAGAAACATTAGCCTGTGTATATTAAGCTAGAAGCAAAGGTTTTCTCTTTGTAATCATTAATGATCACACATCGCAATACAAAAGCAACTTTGTAACAGCTTAAAACTTTAAAACAAGCATCGTTTATTAACTACTTGGTAAGTTAATATTTTTCATTACGTTTTGCGCTTTTGTAATGGAGAAAAAATGCAAAAGAAAATAACAAAAAACAAAAGAACAAAAAGAAATTTGCACAATAATGAGAGACAAGCATATAAAACACAAAACGGAAGCACAATGACCACTGAAACGGAAACGAGCAACTCATGGCGCGATACAACATCCGTTCACACAATCAAACACACAGTCGCGCACACAGTCACAGACACAGACGCGAGCGAACATAGTGTTAGTAAACGAGTGAATGGTTAAAAAAGAGTGAGTGTCAGAATATATATATATATATATACGTACTATATGTAGTCGATTGCATGCCTTTGAATATGTTTATATGTTTACACGTATGTGTATGTGTGTGTGTGTGTACTTGAGTAAATAGAGTAAATGAAAATCAACAAGCCACAATACAATAACCTCAAAAGCAACAACAACTACAATGGCATGTACGCTATAATGACAGCTTCAACACGCGCGCTGACATTTTTGTCAACTTCATTCTTCTTCTTTCTTCATTTTTTCCAATGCAATTCCTGTTGTTGTTGTTGTTGTTGTTTTTGTTCTTCGAGTCGCCATTATTTTTGCCTCACACATACGTATGTAAGGGGTGCTCCATCTAGTACTACGGTATTTCAACATTGAGTAACTCTGATATTTTTCAGCCGATTTCGAAAAATTTATATTTATTTATATTTTATTATATTTAGGATTTTATATTTATATTTAGGATATTCTTTGCCATTTATATCGTTGTTTTGAATAAAATGTCGATTAAATGACCGGCTCCATATGATACGCACAAAGTAACTCTTTTTCGGGCATTCTGCATTATAATGGCTATCATTTCGGTCGTTATAGCAACTATTTCGGCTTATATGTTAGCTTTAAGTTAGTCAACTTTAACTGGTGGAGTTAAATCCGGGAAACGTAAACATCCGTCCAAAACTCCATTTTCGACACAGCGTGTCTCGGGAACCTACGCTGCAAGAACGGCATCGTAGCGTCGGCGGCGGTGTGACAAGGCCCTCTCGTGTAAAATAGTAGTTCGTCAGTTCTTTTTCACGCATTTGGGTATATACAAATTGCGCCAACATTCCAAAAGAGCGTACGCCGTCGTTGATCTCTCCTAATTTGAAGCAAAATGGTCCGGTTTTTTAGCACATTCCGACACAAATTGTGAATTTATCATTATGCAGTGGTGTTGCATTAATAACATGTGCATTCTTTGTTCCCCATTTCGACAGTTTTATTTATTGACTCCGCCAGAAAGTGTAAAAAAGAGTTTCGTCGGTCATCAAAATGTTGTCCCAGAATTCTGGCTCGGCATCGATCATTCTTGCGATGGTAATTCCATATTGCAAGCGACTTGGCAACAATCATTGAGTAAGTTGCACTATGTATGCAAAGAGATGAAGAACTTGCTTCATAATCCTACTTAGATCAGCGTCGATAAGACACATTTGAATTATTGGCAACACTTTCTCTTACTGCTTCAACAACTTCATTGAAGCATCGCGAAAGTGGACGGTTGGGACGGTTGAGACGTTGGATAGTTGCTACAGACCCGTACTCAAAGAAATTCTTCCCCAAACTAAGATCTGTGTTGTCTGAATGCGCCGCATTTCATCAAAATTTTTTCATTTATCGAAATCGACTAAAAAATAGCAGCGTTATTCAATGTTGACATATCGAAGTTCTAGATGGCTCACCCGTTGCATACAAACACACACATGGGAAAATTTACGGCAGCCATTTTACATTATAAATATATATGTATGACCGCAGAGCACACTTCGATTATTGCACATTTTATTCGTTTTGTATCATTTCATTTCATTTTCTTTTCTTTCGTTTTTCTTTCTTTCACTTTTCGCTTTGCACATTTTTCCGGTAATTTTGCTGTAGCGCGTGCGCCTATTTGTATGCAATTAATTTCCAACGCAACAGTGTATACAAGTATGTACGGACTTACACATATACGAGGGAGCTAACAAGACTTTGCTTTGTCGTTAACATTTGATAAGCATTCTAGACACAATAAGTTATACTCTTATGTCATTTTTAGGGCTATGGAGTGAACATAGAACAGCTGCGAAAATATTTCCTATATTTATATTCCATTTACATACATAGAACTAAAATAGAATTAGCAACGAGAATTAGCATTTGGTAAAAAGTGTTTACAAGTCGTAAGCAAAACGGCACTACTGAACATTTGAATATTTTTGCCTGTCAAATTTTTTGTTTGAACAAATAAATTAAATAATAATGTATAAATTGGCCCAAATCGACATTCAAACAGCATAAATAAATGATGGAAATGTTCAAGTATTTAGCCAACGACGACGACAATGAGTGCGCGACGACTTTACCTTAGCATGCCATGCGTGCTGTCATTTAATGAAATTATATTGTTGCAATCCACCATTTCCCTAAAATGTTTCAATGCTACCGACCTATTTCACATGTTTGTCAATGCAACCATGTCCAAAATTCTAGCCGCAATGTGTGCCGCCGGAACAGTGTCGTATAATTTAAACTCAACTGACATGTTTCTATTCCATTCTAGTGCTTTGTATGTAATCGGCCTAATAGAGCAGGAATGCATTTACCTATTGGCCTATGAGCCAAGCGGAAAAAACTGGGAAACGTTCCGCCCAACAGCATTTTTGCTTAGCACAAAAATATTTTTTTCTCGCTTCATTTTCATAAAATAATATACACAAGAAATGGTTTATTTTTTTCTTTACTTTTAGTTTTAGTTTTTAGTATAGTATCCAACAAAAAACCACCGATCGCTCTCCCCCCGCCCTCCTCTTCCACCAAGAGAGAGTCCTGAATACGTCCCTGACTTTTGACTGGTATGCTGAATTCAAATGTGGCGTCTTCCGCTTTAAGATGAATCTAGAGAAGGTCCTGATAAGATAAGGCCATAATATGACATACCGTGAGATTGAGTGAGGCATGCATAAACATTTTGATGTGAGAGAGATATGTGCTTGCTGGATTATTGTTAAGTATTGTGTGAATTGGTGAAAGCTAATTTGGAAAAAATAAAAGAATGCATCAACCAGAGAGTTAAATTACATCATGACAGGTTACGAGTCTTGAATATACGCTTATGACGTAGAAAGAAATGGTCAGTCTGGGTCAGTGTGGGTCATCCAAATGGGCTAAAGCCAACGAAAGTTGTTCGTTCTCTGAGCGTTATATACCAAAGTGTTGCAGGTTTTTTTTTTTTTCTTTTTTTTTCGAAAGAATGCGGCATGTGGCTACAGCAGCATTAGAGAAACGAAAGACGATTAATGCTGAGTGGTGTATTTGTTTGTTTGCCACAAGTCTAAATTCAATGGGTCAAAAAACCGCAAATCTGGCAATGCATGCTCTCACAGGCCATGCCGCTATACAGATTCGATTGGCATCCAATGACTTTTTTTTTATTGACCTGCAGGACAAAGGACACCAGAAGAGGCTTTGCGTTTTTGCTGATAATTTTTTTAAATAAAGAAGTGAATCTTTAAGTTCTTTTAGATCATACCGCACAGCGAATTGTTGGATTTCTATCAAAAGCAATTAGAAAATTGCTTAGTTTTCGAAAGACAAGAAAATCGAAACTGTGACAATATTAATATTAATTTTCAACAAAAAAGAAAAAAAAAACAAAAACAAAAAAATGTTATAGTTGCAGGCCGATAAAGACAAAGATTGCACTTTTATGTAAGTTGTTAGTTTCCAACAAAGACATTATAGATATGCGCAGCCACTTCTGCATGCTCTGTAAACTTGCAATATTAGATTCATTTTTGTATTAGTTTTTATAGGTTACAACCTACTCTAGGTTGTGTCTCTGTCTTTGGATTTCAATTGGCCAAAAAAAGTGCAATAAGATCAGCAACTGCAACAAGCTATGCCCATCGTGGGTCCACGACAAAAATTTGACATTTCGTGTAATGAACATGCTGGCACAATGCCTAGCGAAGGAACGGCGATGCGCACCGCTATACGAATACGTTATATTCGCGCAGGATGGCAGAACCGAAATAGCTGCGCAGGGCAACTAATAATATCTTAAGCCATATTTGAGACATGTCGTACAAAAGAATTGCAACAAAAGTCAGACATTACCGAACACTTACCATGCAGCCAGGCTCCCTTTTCCATGCTACAAACCGTGTGTAAACCTCAAGGAATTCGGTAGACTAAGCCGTCTTGGATACAGACAGTTCAATTCTCGGAACAATATCTCGATAAGCATTGCACGGCGACCCGGCTCGGCGCCCCGGCACAGCACGATCAAGTGGCGTGCGGCTGTGGTGCTTGTTCGTATGGAAGCTACCGCTTATAATGGGGTAAGCATATTTATTTAATATATATTATCTAATGGGCGAATGGGCGAGTTTCATTTTTGAAGACTCCAAAATCTCGTTATAAGACAGACAGACGGACATATCTATATCGACACAAATTTTGATGCTAATCCAAAAATGTATATACTTTATGGCCATTGCTACGCCTTATTCTGCCTGTTATATACATTCAACCTTCAACCATATGTTTGCAGGGTCGAATTATTCTAGCTGCTGGAAAGCTGATTATGTACAATTAAAAACTAATCCATATAATAGGCAGTAACTATTAGACGGTTAGTGCTAGCACAAATCGTCTCAGGTTCTGCAATATATTTTTTTTTAAGGTGGAACAAACTTAAAAATAAACTTGAAATTTCATGCTTTGCGAATACTTTCAAGTTAAAAAATTTTTCTACTTTTAAAAAGATAGTTAGCCATACTTAATTTATCAAACATAGTTTTCCCATTCCTCATTCAACAAACATTCATTTTTCGTTTTAAATAAAATTTTTAGTCTTTTTGTCGAGTGTCGAGAATTTTTTTGGATTATTCCAAATTTTTTTATTGCAAATTTTGAAATGGCCAACCAAATTGAAAGTCTAAAGTCGAAGCTCTCGCACGGCATTTTTAAATCGAAGTCCGAACCGGCGCTTCATTTTACAACCTGTGGTAATTGCGATTACAGACGAGACTTCTCCGTGAAACTAGTCATGCTGTACCAGGAGCAAGAGTGCCTGTGGAACTACAATTGCCCTGACTTCATGAATCTCCCCCTAAAGATGGAAACCTGGACAAATATTGCGCGTGAGATGGGTGACAATATCACCGTTGATTATGTGAAACATTGTATCTCTCGGATGCGCCGTAGAATGAATCTTGAACAACGCTCGGCCTCCCCAAGGTCGATTTACTATACGAAGCTGTTTGAGTTCTTGGACCGTGCTGGTGTTCGTCTCCCCCCTGCTGGTTCATACCAACTGATGGCCAACAACTAATGTTGGCACACAATGATGATTTTGATGATTTTGATGGTTTGATGGTTTGATGGCGTTGAAAAGTTCGTTTGAAGTCAAGAGGTATGAAGTGCAGTCCGATGATAAGATTGAAATGAGGTAACAGATGGTACGAGCAACATGCTCCTATGCGATGGGAAATAGAATGGCGTATGTATAGCGGTAGAATAAAATGGCCCGCCTAAATATGAATGTTTATTATTATAAATGAATAAAATGTAAAAAAAAAAGAAACAAAAACAAACAAAAAAAATTAACGCATATAAAATTTTTGTTATCAACACTCCACGCACGCTCGAAACGCATTGTTAGGCCAAATTATAAAAAAAAGGATACAAATATTTAACACTCATGGCACTGGCTACTTTGCCTTCAGCGTATTTACACCGGCATCCGAATTTTAGTCCCTGTTCCATATTCGTAATTATGTGCCTGTGTGAAAGCTGTCACTGTCAAATAAATGAGATAAATTTCAACATTGTTTGCGTATTTCATTCCATGCTAGCATCCAGCCAGTCTAGCAGCCCTTATTGAAGACATTGTTCACTTGTGTGTAGATATTTTGCAGGGAAAATTGCCGAATTGAAAATTAATGCGGTGCAATTTACATTGTTCGCAAATAGGCGCTTAATTAACCTATAGCGAGCCATTCATTAATTACTCACTTTGTTCTTAAACTGGTATAGGTATATGCAATGTAGACAATGAAAGTATAGAAAATATAGTAATATTTTCATTGTGTTTTTACCTGAAAAGAAAAAAAGAGTGTGGCATATAAGTGACGACGATATAATATGATAAATTATTTATTTATTATAACTTTAGACCATTTTTTTGTTAACTTCTAGTAAGCAGGATTCTGCGTATTCTAATTTCTAATTTCTAATTCACGCCTGAAGCGATACGACGCTATACAAGTATCTGCAAACCACTGCAAACCACTGCTTGTACTGTCTTATGTGATCGCTCAAAGGGTGTCTGAGTGCAAGCGAAACGGAAAGCGAGCTCAAACTATAAAGCGATATCGAAACAAGAAAGCAGCTTCGCAACTGCTTTGTCGCTTGGTTTTGCTTACGCTCTCTTGTTCTCGATTCTTATTTGCATAATTTTGTTGTTATTTAAACAATATTTCGGAGAATATTTCTTTTAAAACAGAATTTTTTTTGGACTACACTCTGATATATTTTAGCATTGCTTACAGCACGTAATATTATCGCAGCACGCATCATATCGCTTCTAGCGCACACTCTGACGTCAGCCGAAAGGTATAACAGCAGTAATTTTGAATATTGGGTGAACTTGTTACTACTAAAAAAAAAAAGCAAAAAAAAAAAAAAACGTATTATTTTATGAAAATGAAGCAACAAAAACAAAAATGTTTTTGTACTGAACAAAAATGCTGTTGGAGCATTTGGATCCACCAATGCACTTAACTCAAGTTGTATAAAAACAATAAAAGGAAAAAAATCAAAGCACTATTGCACACACTGAAATATTTATATGAAATATTTTCTAGTGACTGAAGTATAAATAAAATGTTAATTTTATAATTCGCAACGAGTTCTTACATAAGTAAAGGGAAGCAACATTTGCAAACGAAATTAAATCGTTTATAACCCAATTTTGTCTATCTTTTTAGGTACACATCTGGAGCATATGTATGTGATGCATCCAATTTTTGAAAAGAGTCCGAAAGGACTCAGAAATAATAAATTTAACCGCAGCTCTGCTGTTTCCAACACTATGCGAATAGTGTGCAACTCAGTGAGAAATAGTGTATTAAATTTCTGTGTGCTGTTGTCCGTGATCCGTTAGCTCGAGGATGTACGATTTTACCGTAGTAGTTATATGACAAAGATAAGGAAGGGTTTGTTACTCTTCACAGAAAGTATGACGAGTATTTTAATTTTGTCACAGTGCTTGCAGCACCTTAAAGAAATCATCGCAGGAGACAGTCTGTGAGTTTTTCAGCGCTTTTTTTTTCAAATCTAAGCCATCTTTAAAAAAATGTAAAACTGTCGTAAAACACCAGCGTTAGTAAGCAGAATGAGTAAGTAAGAAGAGTTATTAAAGCTTCGCATTCACCGAATTTAACGTTTTTTATTGATTTTATTGATTTTATTTGCTATTTGTTTCTTTGACAGTATTGAACGTGGAAAAAACTCTTCGAAGATAACTGCCGTACTTTTGAAAAAATATGTAGTATTTAGAAAATATCTATAAACACAAGAAGGAATTATAAGTCCAACAAAAATCCTGACTGTATAGGCCTGTATACACGGTATGTAGTCTAAACAGCTTGATGCAGATATCGCATTTATGGAATCTTTGCAAAGTTTGTGCTCCAACCAACGACTTCCGTAGCGAATAATAAAGCGATACTTTCGCCGTACTTTCTTCACAAATTTTTCGTTTTAAAGTTCATTTGTAGCGATGTACCCAAAACTTCGTTTGTTATAGTTTTAAAACTATAAGCTCTTGACAAAAACTTTTTGCTTTGTCAAATAACTAATTTATTGGACTTTTATTAATCGGCTCGTAAATCATGTGCATGTGTTTTTTATATTATAGATACATGTTCAATAAATTATAACGTAGTACGGGTTGTACAACAACTTAAAATGAATTCACGCGGCATGGCAGCGAAAAAATGATTTGATGATGAAGAATTATTTGCGCGTGCAATTGGCAAAATGGCACGCGATACAATTCCAATTGAACATTGTGGTCCATCTATGCATGACTATCTACAATGTGTGCATGTGTGTGCATGTGTGTGCATCTATGTGTGGCGTACATTAATTGTCAACCTTAGCGTCGCACCGCCAGTTGTCGCCAGCCCAGTGTACGCCAATTGAGCGAGCAATCAGCGATGATGACGCTCTGGATGACAACAATCAATGTCAAAATCATTTTATCGCATATGACGCACACAGAACACACAATCGCTCAGCGAAAACTGGGCGTGTAGAACTTTAGTTTAGTTTAGTTTCGCCGCTGATGGTAGCTCCTCTGCTGTATCGTAAATATCAATCAAATGACGAAATCAAACCCGCTCAATCTACTTTATAGGTAGTATGTATGTATAATTGTAAGTAGCTGCGGCAATATAATGATTGAATGCCCGCCCGGAGGCGCAGTGTACGTATGGGCGAAGGCTTTTGTGTAACAAGAGCGTATACAAAAGTACCCAATCTTTGTGAGTTGTATGTAGGCTTTCGTCACTAGTTTTTATATTGTCAATTAATGAATTTCATTTAACACTGAAGAAAATGGAGCTATGTCAGTAATAGAATAAGAAATCTTCTGACATATACTATTGTATAATAGTGACAACTTTGGTGTGAAGTAAAACTTCATCAAAAGGTTTAAAGTAGATCTTAGTATACAAGTTAAATAATAGAGTATAAATACGAACTATAACATTAAAACAGATGGTTTACAGATGGCACCATATCGAATGTTGTAGGAGTCTTTGGTCCTCGCATCAACTACTCCGAATCGCCATATCTTTCAAGCAGAAATGTATACAACTTAAGGATGTACCCAATTAAGAATAACTAGGGAGTACACGAAGCAAAATATTGCGATATACTCTAAGAGTCAGGCAGCTATTAGACCATTAAATTCAAATGTGATCAAGTCTAAGTTAGTCTTGGACTGCCTAGAAAAATTAAACATTCTAGGAAGACTTCATAAGCTAACTCTGTTCTGCATACACTTGAATATTTTTTTGGAGCTCTTTTGAGGATTAGGAACAGTGCGAATAAAGCCAATTATAAGTTTTGGCAGAACTGCGAGGGCATACTAAAGGGAAAACCACTGCTAATCATCTAAACCAATGGACTCAAAAAAAGAACACTCTGAGAATAATATCTAGAATGGCTCTGATTGACTTAAAAGACACTTATGGTATCGATAGCATCAACTGCATCCTCGCTTGCAAGAATATTTCTGGAAGAGATGGAGGCCGCCTGCACGGCTTATTTTGCAGCTTGGCTGTCGACGAATATGTTTATTCGTTCTTGCGAGGTGTGCATCTGTTTGGCTACTTCTGCTGCTTTTCTTATTGCGAATACTTCCGCCTGGAATGTGCTACGGTAATGGGGTAGTTTATACAAGAGCCTTAAATTGTCGCTCCAACTCCTAACTTCATTTTGGAGCCGTCTGTAAATATTTGCATTGAGTACTAGTCCAGTCCTTTATGCCAGTCACCAGGTACCAGTGAAATTGGTCTCTGTGCGATGTTGGGTTTGAGAGTCATGGAGACCGTTCTGCTGCTGAACTCCCTGCCAACTGAGATGCGTACATAGCTTAGTGACGCCGTGGTGCCTGTCGCACAGAGGCGTTGCGCAGAATTCTGTGCGAGTAGACGCGCGTAGATGTCTAGGGTATATACTCCTAGTATCATTTCCAGTGCTCTTGTGGGGTGGACGTCAATGGCACCATGATGCAGACTAGAGCCTGCCGTTGGGTTCTCTCCATAAGCTTTAGGTATTTGGATTTTTTCAAGGCCTGCCACCAACATCAAGAGAAATAGTGGGAAGCAGAAACTTGAATTCATCAAATCAAATCGGCAGTGCAACAAGTGTGACAAGTGAGCACGAGAATATTACATGCTATTCAACACATGGTGAAAGTATATGTTGGTTTTTACTCATATTTAGTGCAGTCCTATCATCTGATTTTAATTGAATTTGGAGGAATGGTAAAAATGCATACAGTTTATGACGAAGCGATATTTTTAATAATATGGAAATAATAATTGCGGGTGCGATGGGTGCGGCATCGAAATAATTTCATAAACACGATTTGCGCAAACATAAGCGGAGTCCAAATACAATGTTTGGGGTCTCTACTTCTTACAGTTCCTGAGAGTTTTTTGTTGTTACACTCAGACAGACGAATGCCCGGCTGGACGAAAATTACTATATCAACTCAGCTTTCGATGCTTATCAAGGACACATAATTTATGGGTCTGCTTACATATAAACTTTATCTGTAACAAAAGGCAAGTCTTTATAGTTATTTTTATCTGTCCCTCTGTATGTCTGTCTGTATGAACGCTAAGAGCTGTAGGGCTATGAGTTGGAGTCATTAATCTTGTACATTAAGGCTGTTCGATTCAAGAGCAGTTTCAATACAAACCCACCTACAAAAGCTACCAATAAAAAATTTTGTGTAGATACATATTACGCCAATCGTATTTAATTATCTTTTTAGAGTTTTATATCTTTTGATGCATGTACGGTAAATCAAGTGTTTCCTTCTTTCGCCAAATTAGTAGCCAATTTTCTTTTTAAATGCATTAAAATCGAAACCAAGTCTTATAGAAAGCAGCAGCAAATTAACATTAAGCCACAATTATTTTACAAACTACTCTCGCATATGTAAACAGTGTGTAAGCTTTGATGACTTAGCTCTATTCTAAGTTAGTAAAAATTGAAGCATATATGAAAGCAGAAAGATTTGCAAGGCCAGCAGAAAAATTATTTACAAGATGAAAAGTGAAGTGGAGTAAACTTGGCTTTGATTGTGCATGGAAGTCAGTGTATTTGTTGCTATTACGCATAGAAAATTTAATTGAGTTTGTATTATTGAAGTCAAAAAGACAGCTAGCCTTGTGTAGACCGATAGTCCGAGAGACAAGACCTCAGGACTTCAGTTGGACATTTGCTGATGTAGCCATTTTTTTTTTCGTTTTCTTTCCTGTTTCCTGCTAATTCTATTTGCAACAACTTTTGCACTGCGTCTACATTTTACGCTGCCTGTGCTTCGCTTTTGAATATCTTATAGATACACGAGTATCTATGGTTTATGTAGATACATACTTGCAACTAACTCTATTCGTGTGACTTTATACATTTTCGTCACGTTTTTGCTGCCAATGCTGTTCGTGGCATGCAAAGTTGGCAGTCCAAAAAAAAAAAAAAACTAGCAAAAAAAAAAAAATATTTTAACGCAGCAACATGAATTTAAATTAACTAAATTAAATTTAGACGTGAGTGGTTACATTGACTGTCAACACTGTCAATATTAGCGAATGTCAAAAAGGACAATGTTGTGTGAAACAAATATATACAATTATAATGCAAAGAGTCGCCAACTAACACTGGCAAACAGAAGGACAGGCAGACGGACAGACGACGGACAGACAGCATGAGTATTAAATGTAGCGCACAAGCAGCAGAAGTGAACTCCAAGTAGAAATATAATTTATATTAAGCTAATTTGTGTCGTGACGCTGCGTATGTGGAATATTTGTTAAATATTTTACATACATATAGTATTCCGCCATATGGGTTCGCTTTGGCTACAAGTGCTGCGCTTTAGTATGCAATGGGAGGTATCTAGAACCATTTTTATATACTAGTGTTCTCCTTGTGGTTGAAATTCAATCATTATAGCGACAATACAAACCAGTTCAGTACCATTTGATAATGCTGAGAGCGTTAGGTATGACCAACATTTTGCTCAAAAAACAGGCTCAAAGAAATATTGATTCCTTTTTTTTTTTCTTCTAAATTTTACCAACACTATGAAACCACGCTCTCAACTGACGCCCGACAACATGTTGGAACGTCCGTATATTGCTTGTTTCAATGGCGTCACTCAGTTTGACTTTTTTGTTCTAGTTTGAAAACAAATTGATAGAACTGAGAGAGTTCTGGTCTTTGTGTTGGAAGGCGTTAACTGGTTTTTACCTACCTCAAATATAACATTCCTTACAAAAATAGCATTCGTATCGAAGGAACATCGAAGAGGTTTTTTCCTACTGTGACAATGCTTTATGTATATTTATTTATATTTAGCGTCATCATACAAAGAGCAACGATCAACGAAGTATCGAAGTATCGAAGAAGGTGGTGCGTGTTTTTAAATTTTGTCACTGGTCGCAAAAATTGATCTGAAGCCGCACTGATACTGTACTATCAATACATCCGTGCATGACTCCAGTAGTTTTTATGGTACGTGGAACAGAATTTTGTATCCGATTGAAGCCAGATTTATAAGATAGAACAAAGAAGCAGCATATCTTTCATAAGAGTTGGTGTATACGATTTATCAACACTTCGCCAACGGTTTTGAATAACTCAGCTTGCAGCTCAGCGACCTTTCGTTTTGTCATTAGTGGTTCATATGGTCCGGTGGCTCTACAAGAGCGCCATCGTCAATTGGTGTTATTACAAATACTTCTCTATCGGCGACATTTTTTGCTTCTTTGCCTTCAAGTAGATAAGAGTAGCGGATTCTCCACAGTCTTAGTGATGCATGTGCAGCATACTATTTTCATTCTTGTAAATAGATATTCTGGGCTTGAAACATTCGGTCAGATGCTTGAACGTTTCATTTCTATGACATAACACCTCAACATACTCAAGCTCACGCCATTCATGCTCTTTATTCTTGCTTCTGAAATTGCGTTTCTTCTCTTCGTTTTACTTCGTTTTACTGAACATCGCTTTTTAACAGCTCGCGTTGCTTTCGACTGCAGAGCTCGTCTGTAGATGGAGTTCTTCATTAGAAGATTGCGTCAAAGGTCTGGTAGAACCAATGACCTCATGGCAGTCGTATACATTGAGTGGGAGTTATGTCTCTCAGTTGAGAGAGTCTAGCTAAGTAATTCAATTAGCCTATCTCTATTATTGGAGATAGCGTTGCGAAAGCTAAATTTTACGTCTGTTTCTGACTGAAAGATTTGTTACTTCCCGATTTCGGCGTTAAAATCGCCAATCACAATTTTTACAGTGTGATTGTAATTCTCATTATTTCATAAAACTTGAAACGTACATAGTTAAGTTAAAAGGCTTTTCCTTAATTTAACAATTCTTAAGCAAAAATGGCAGTTTTATATTAAGCGCAAAGCAGACAATAGATTTGAGCATAGCTACCTGATGTAGAGTAAGAAAAATAGCCGGCATTACTCAACATTTACACACACACACAAACACATGCGCATGTAAGTCAAACTAATCAAGTAAAGGTATGGTGTGTCCTATATATAGCATACTTTTGGAAGCAATTTAAGCTTCAGCTGCTATTCGGCTCCTTAAAAGGTAGTCCTTTCTTTCAGCATTTTCTTTACCTTTTTCCCTTTTTTTGTGTTGAAATTCAATGCCATTGTTGCCGCAGCAACAGTGAAAGTACTGCGAATCGCCAGCTAATATAACACTGAGCAAAATCGCCTGGAACATACATAGAAACACGCACAAGGATACACTTTTATGAGTCTCTGTGGGTATTGTGCACAGATTGGCAGTGTCCAAACTGTAGCCAGCAAAAATTGCCAATGCACACTTGATTGCAAGCCACAAGTTGCCAAGCGCTAAAGTGACACGATGCTCTCTATCGACTACCGTGTACATAGATTTTTACAGAAATAGGACACAAATGACGCTTGAGACAGGTAACCAGTCAGCCAGCCCAACTATCAGAGGTGGGCATGAGCTAACAACAGATACTCGCAGCGCTGCAAAATTCGTTTAGGTAGGAACTGTCTGTTGCGATGCTTTTATGCACAATATCGTAGATTTTACGGAAGGCAATTCGAATGTAGATTGAATGACACTTTCTACTTGGTGGCCTGTGATGTAGTTGTCCTTTGGGTATCTCATGCTTTCATTAAGTTTTCTACAAAGCATGATATGTAAGTATGATAATCGAGTTGCGCGACTATACTATAAGCTACACAATGAGAAATCGATGATGTTGAAGCAAAAGTGATGAGAGTCATTCTCATTGAATATGTATATTTTTTTCTTCTTTTTTTATTTAAATAGAACGCTTTGAACATGAGCGGCATGATATGAAATATCCATCTGTAACTTTCATTAGTGCTAAAGAGATAGAACGACACATTTGTTTCATTATATTTGAGCACAGAGCACTCTACTTTATAATAAGAATAAACAACAATGCTTATCATTGCATATATAGAAACACATATGATACACAAACCGTTTTTCCTGAGATGCATGATATACCTTCTGATCGAAAAATTACCGGAATTCGAACGGTAAAACGAACCTCGCCTGAGATATTGTGAAATAAATCCATTCTCGTGGTTGATTAACTGTCCAAAAGAGAGCGAAATTTTTTGCAAGTTTCTGTGCACGTGGCAACTCTGAATTTTGACAGCTGACATCTACGATTGATCCGATTATTAAAAATGGAGTGCCACGCATTTGTACAACGTGCTATCAATGTGAAAAACCGATTTTTCAAAACAAAACAAATCATCTTCATCGATGAGATGCTTTTTCATCTGAATGGGTTCGTCAACAAACAAAATTTTCGAATTTGCGTCTCAGCAAATCCACACATAATCCATAAGAAACAAATGCATCCACAATGAGATGGTGTGGATTTTGGTCAGTCGGCGTTATTGGGCCTTATGGTTACAACAGAACGGCGCCACCTGCCACACCGCGGTTGAAACAATCGATTTTTTGGAGCAACGAATTCCAGACCGAAACATCTCCCGAAATGCCGATGTCAACTGGCCCCTAAGATCGTGAATTTTTTTTCTTTTGGTTTGTGTGAAATCTCAGATGTATGTGACTATACAATATCACAAACAAATCCTAAGCTGAAGGCTAAGATCCTCTTTGTAAAAATGAAAAGACGGTAAGTATTCAGACCCACTCTCGCCGGATATTTTATTCCATACATAAAGGGAACATATCTACTTTACAATGCAATAAAAATGTCACCACTCACATATTAAATCAAGCACTCTTGTTCGTATAGCCTATATAAATGTTGGTACAATTATTAGACATTATGCCATGTTTAGAAGTTTGTGTGTTAGGGTTTAAAATTAATTTAAAATTATAATTCGCAAAAAGTTCTTACATCAGTAAAGGGAAGCAACATTTGCAAACGAAATTAAATCGTTAATAACCCAATTTTGTCTATCATTTTAGGTACACATCTGGAGCATATGTATGTGATGCATCCAATTTTTGAACAGAGTCCGAAAGGACTCAGAAATAATAAATTTAACCGCAGATCTGCTGTTTCCAACACTATGCGAGTAGTGTTGAACGCAGTGAGAAAGAGTGTAATCTTACTCTCTCTCTCTCTCTCTTTTGCTTTCTGTACGTACATGACGTATATACCTTATTGTGTCTCCAATGCTTTCTTTGACTAAAACATAATAATCGTCATACTCTCTCACACAAAGCTGCCCGTTAGCTCAAGGATGTACGAATTTAACATACTCGTTGTGTGAGAGAGTATGACGAGTATTCTATTATAGACAATGTGTGTTTGCAACGCCTCAAAGGAAGCATTGGAGAGATCATCAAGTATACGATTATATGTCCGTCATGACAAATCGATCTAGCCATGTCCGTCTGTCTGTCTGTCTGTCTGTCTGTCTGTCTGTCCGTGCGCGCACTACTCCCTCAATCTTGAAAGTATTGGTGTACCATAACCAACACAAGTTTTAAAATGGTCGAGATTTAACAAATAGTAATTGTTTTGAAACTACATATAAAAGGTAAATTCAATTAAATAATAAGTTTCTTTAATAATAGTAGATGATATGGTATAAATTGTAAACTTATATCAGTAAACACTTGAGGAAACGATAGCTCAATTTTCTATTATTATTATCTATTACAATGAACCGCCACTCGAATTTCTAATTTGAACTGTAATTTAATTATTTCTAATAACTTCATGCGCAACAAAATTATGCACAACATTCTATTCCATCCAAAACCGTCAAAAATATTATAATCTATATGTCAATACACCAATCTAAGCATCCCTTTAGAAGTTTAAAAAACTAAAGTGATATACTAATACATCGGTTTCAGTGTAGTTAACGTTTGTTATACTTTTTGTTTAGATGCATTAAACAACGTCAACTCTGTCCTATCAGTACTGCATGGCAACTCTATCTTAGTTATTATATTGTACTTAGAGAATGTTGTGAGAGTTGTGGTAAAATAGTTAGTTGTGTATACACAGTGTCGTCAGTGCGATGCTTGAGACGTGTTTTGCCATTTTCTGATTTTTTCAATCTTTTTAGAGGTGTATAACTTAGAATTGAATTAAAATACTGAGATTACATATTTTCAAATTGCAAATAAGCTTTATTATTGAATTACAGTATACATAGTGCGAAGACGGTCCA
Source organism: Leucophenga montana (assembly GCA_035044765.1). Taxonomy (NCBI): domain Eukaryota; kingdom Metazoa; phylum Arthropoda; class Insecta; order Diptera; family Drosophilidae; genus Leucophenga; species Leucophenga montana. The sequence goes on from JAWNNQ010001546.1 coordinate 136,204, forward strand.
TGGTTGATCGAATTAGTCGCTCGGACGAACGATTATATCGTCCATAATATGGACGTAGCGCACGATAACTTTACCGAACTGAACCACGATTTTCAAATTAATTTTGTGTAATTTGTAAACGTTTGTTTGGCATTAGTCTATTTAGAATGAAATGCAAACCGAACAGAATACTAATGACAAGAGCGTTGCCAGATCTAACCAATTTATAACAGTTTAATTCGTATCAGAAAATGGAAACTTTAAGAGAAAACATCCTTTAAAATGTATATTGGTTTGTAATAGGTGTGAAATTATATTTTAATACTCTGATACAACATATACTTATGGCACAAACACACTTGTCACTTGTTACGTACATATGTGTGACGACCAACACCCTCCAATTTTAAACCATAATATTTAAACATACATTCATAGAACTGTGTCGAAATATCTGTTCAAGACATTTACCACAAAACAACACATATACACATATGTAGAAATTTCACACCTGCGGTTAGCTTTAGACACGCTATTTCTGTTGACCCACTCCATACATATACACATGGACTACTCCGGTGGCTCTTGCATCTACATATAGTGTGGTGTGAATCCTGTTGCTGAACGACGCCAAAGTGTGATGCATAACAATTTTCTAGCCAGGTATAACTACAACAACATCGCTGATGTTGTATCCCAGCAGAAGAAATTTTTCGAAAAGAAAACTTTTTGGGCAGAGCGAGAATTTGTTATCTTTGTCAAAGTATGTACATAGTACATAGGAATACAGTAGTAGTAGTATTAGTTGTTGTTGCTGTTGTAAAAGCTTTCAGCAGACTAAAGGTCAAAGCGGCAAAGTCCCATTTACTTTGCACGCTGTGCTATTCTGGTATTGCGTGATTGAAGTGTTTTAGAATGCATCAAAGCGCTAACAAAATAGACGAAGCTAGACAAGAAACATAGAAACGAAATCAAAAGCAAAGTAAACTGCATATACAATGTAGTGAAAGTATGTAAAACGTTTAAGCAAGTCATGCCAATGTGGAACGCCTCTGTCCTTTTCAATACACTACACAAACAATCGGAAAATGTGTATTTATTGTGTACAGAAGAACTTGTAGTGCAGTGTAAAAGCAACATTTCATAGGGCCCAACATTCTCAATATTTCCTCTTTTCACTGGCAAATGTGCGTTATCGTTAACATGTGAGTGGCAAAATTATGTACGTTTTGTTTAAATATGGGCTGTTTGTGATGATGATAATAAATATGCTATGATTACAATAATAAGTCGGTCATTTTATCGAAGAAAACGTAATACGTTCGGGGTGAATGGTAACATTCTTTGAGATTAACAATATACAGAATGTTGACTCTCTCTTATGGATGTATGGAAAAATTTTTCGCCAACATTCTAACCGAGAATGTTCACCGAGAATGTTTAAGTTAGAGTGATAAAGGAAGGGATGAGCCATCCACAATTAGAGCATTGCTCCAATTACTTGCAATCTATCTGAAGCTATCTGAATCTGTTTATATCAGCAGTAAATGTGCGATTAGGTCTTTGTTCTACATGGTATGAAACTGGAAGACACCAAATATTCTGAGTTGAAGTTAGATTAGAATTGGGTAATGATATAGTAGATGTTCGGGAACCTTCTGCTCCCGTTGCTTCTGGCAGCTTCTGCAGTGTACATGCTTTTGATTTAGTTTTCAACATCTGCTTGCATTCTAGAAGTTGAATTAAAACTTACTGAAATCAGCCTGTTTAATCGGAGAATCTAGGCATCCTATAGAGCCGTATGTTAAGATGTGTTCGACAACTGATATGTACAACCATAATAAAATATGGCGTTACAGATCGCATGTCTTATCGAATATCTTTCTGCAGCCGAAGAAGGCGATGCATGCCCAATACGGGTTTATAGTCGTAATTAATATATCCTTTCCAATTGTCAACACTCTTCACATTCTCGAAGAGTGTTGCCATTCTCGCCGAATGAATTACGTTTTCATTTCATTGAAATTAACGATTTATTATCGATGTTACATCATATTTAGTATCATCACCACAAATACCTGATATACTTAAATCAAGCGTACGCCATTTTGCCACTAATATGTTAAGGACAACGTACATTTGCCAATGGAAAGGTAAAATATTACCTATTTTGGGCACAATGGAAATCCTCTATAAGCCTCTGCTGACGAAACGCATAAACATTTTATTAAACCATTAACTTTTGTTCAAGTTTAAAAAAAAACAGAGCGGACTATCGTCATTTATTTATTATTGTTCGCGATTTATAGCTGAAAATTTTGAAGTTAGTCGTATATAAAGCAGAAGTCGACGTAGGAGCAGGCGGTAAGTTGGAAACTATGCTGATCGGGAGCTAATCTTCACTCAGGCCCTCTGCGCTGTGTATTTCTACCTTAACCGATTTAAACGTTAACGTTCTCTTGATAAACTCTTTCCAACTTTAATAATAGAAGTAAATTGTCAACTTATATTATTACGCATATGAAGTGTATTAAATGCTCGGTTTCGCCACAATTAATTATTTTACTTGTTGGTATCAATTTTTTTTTAAATTTTTGCTTTTTTTCTGTCAATTTAACGTCATTGACTCAATTCACTGCCTGAAACATGCGAAGCAGCTAAACTAACCACAACAACGATCAATGAAAATGTAAATGAAAATTTTTTAATATTAGTTTTCTGCCGCTTCCTGTTATAAAATTGCGGTTTGTCATGCAATTTACTAGGGCTGCCACTCTCCTAACTTTATTCTTCATATCTCATTCTAAATTCCTCCCTTTCTTTTCTGAACGTCACGTACTACTAGTTTTATTTTTTCTCTTATTTTCTTGTTATTTCATTTGACTTTCATTATTTCCGTCGTCTGTGCTCTCTCTTCGGCGCTTCATAAAAATGTCCTGTTGACGCATTTTCCTATTTTCTTTCATTAATCAATATTCAAAGGAAGTTCATAGCAGAAAAATGAAGAAGAAAAATATAGAAGAGATACATAGTAGCAAATGGCATCTCCCATTTACCAACTTAATTTTGTTCAGTTGAACGAACACTTCCATTTTCCACTTAACACATCAATTAAAAAAAAAAAACAGAAAAGTAATTCATTTGTTGTGCTCTCCCCTTTCAAACTTGAAGTCATTTTAATTTTTCACGCTTAAATCGTAATTGATTTCCATTTTAATCACTTTACTTGATTGTATGTAATTTGTTTTTATTTCTGCTTGAGTTGTGAGCTCTCTGTCACAAAATAGTCAAAGGTCAAGTTCAAAGGCGGTTACTACCAAGGTTAAATAGCAAACTTGAAATATAAAATAAACTTGGTCTTTAAGTTGGTTACTTAAATAAGAGTATAGGTAAAGCTTTGGTTTTTTTTTCTACATTTATTTAAAATTTAAGTGATTGAAATAGAGTTTGCAAATCAGTTGCTAAACAATATAATATGCCACATAGTTATATGTTCAGAGTTATGTATTTCGATGAAAAATTTAGTCAGTAAGTTTAAAAGTGAAATTAAAATGGGAACTGGCCTAATGTAAGATAAATTGATGAGAGCATGTCGTTTGTTTCCTTGTTGGTTGTTGAGTTATTTTCCTGCTTGTTTGTTTTCTAACTGTAGTCACTTTTACTTCTATGGTGGCAAAATAACAAAAGTGAGAGCGCAAAGCAGTAAAAATAGTGTGAGAGTGTGAATTCTTGTACTTGAGCATGTGCGTGTGTTTTTATGCCCAGTACACAGACAAACAAATATATAATAAGTTTCTGCGAGTGTATGTAACAACCAGCAGGAAGCGTTGTAGCCCCATAAAGTATATGATAAAAAAGAAACCCAAATTTTTATGCATTTTAATACAAATCTTTATTATCGCCTTCCAAATAGGCTCCTTTTGAGTCAATACAAGGATACCAACGGTTAATCTAATTTTCCATACACTTGTTATACGCCTCGGCCGGGATACCCTTTAGTTCCTTCAGCAAATTTGTTTTGATGTCCTCAATCGACTCATGACGCGTTCCCCGGAGCGGCTATTTAAGTTTCGAAAACAGAAAAAGTCCATAGTGCCAAATCTGGTGAATACGGTGGTTGTGCAATGACTTTTGTTTCATGTTTGGCCAATACTCCGTCACAATAAAAAAATTTTCCAAAAATTTCAGGTCTGTTGGTGCGAGTCTGGCGGCGACGCGTTTCATACACAAAACATCAACCAAAATATGTTGAGTCGATCCATAAGAGATGTTGAGTGCCTCTGATATCTTTCTAATGCCAAAAGGACGATTTTCGAGCACAATTTCCATCACTTTTTCGATGTTTTTGTCGTTAACAGAGGTGGATGCACGGACGACTTGCATGAGGCAAGTTTTCTACGATTTTGATAACCCTCACTGAATGCTTTATGCCACTCAAATACTTGCGTTCTCGACTCCTTATTACACTTTTTTAGCATTTTGAATGATTCCGTTGCCGTTATTCCATTGGAAACACAAAATTTCAGGCAAACTCGTTGTTCAATTTATTTTTTCCATGTTAAAAATCGCCATACAAACTTCTCGCGTCGTAACCATGCAGCTGTCAAACATAGACTAATTATCGCATCCCGCTCAAACTTGGCATGCAAGTCAATGACAATTTAAGAAGAAGAAAAATTACCGATTCGGTTTACCGGTTCGGTTTAAATCCACCAGTCCGTGTCAATTTCGGTCCAGAGGTATACATTATTTGGGCTATCGAAATTCCGTTCCGAAGTAAACTGAACTTATTCATCACATTACGATCGACACTTGTGACTGAGTTTTTTTTTTAGAAAAATTGCAGCTTGACCATCCAACAACTTCATGTATTTGCCAATGAACGGAAAGCATTTCGTGGACATTAAAAACACAACCCGTGCGACAGCATAGCTTCGCTTTCCGTGAACCAAATGTCACAAATTTGCACAAATTTCTAAAACCCGCAAATTTTAAAGTTATTGAAAAAAAAAATTATATATTTGGGGCAGTTCATCCAATAACTGTAAATTTTCGACCGGCTTCAGACTTTTCAATGGTTTTGGGAAGAAAAAGCATAGAACTTTGTTTTTTTGTAAAACATTTTCCAATGAAAATAAGTCGAATTTTTTATACTTTGAGCGTTTAATGAAATATTTGGCACAGCATTGAATTTTTCCACATCGAAAGGTCTAAATGTCATAAAACATTTGAAGTTGAAGTTGGAAAAAAACATGCTCCTTTCCAACGCACTAAGTCACATATTGGTGGTGCCAACAGAAAGTGCTCTATTTCAGAAGTTCTACTTACTTTGGAATGCATCTTCTAGTACGAGTATATTAAAATAAAACCTATTTTCTTTGTAGGCCAAGTTTTCTTGCTTCACTTGTCTTACAAAAAATCTTTAATTTTCAAAACTCTTGATTGAGCAGAATAATGAAAGGTCAACCTAAAATACCGAGCCCAACAATAAAATTGGTTCCTAAAGTACTGAACGAATTCAATTCGAAATTGATTAAAATATACAAAAAGAAGAACCTTTTCACTTTATGATTACTCTAAGATGCGCCCACATGGAGTACGTGTCATGTGTGGTTAAAGATTTAATGTCGAAGTACTACATATGTCATACGAGTGTTTTACGTATGTATTTGTTAATTAATATTAAACTGTTCAAATTACAACTAGACTTGGATGTATTTAATTATTATTAGGAAAAAAAAACAGCATAGGTAGATGTCGATTTTTAAAAGTATATCAAGTTTAGTAGACCCAAGCTCATTTTCACATTGAGAAATATTTTTGACATATTTTTCTCAATGCGTATAGAGAAAAATACCAACAACTTTCTGTTCAGCTACGCAACTACACAATAATAATTTTAACTTTCGATTTTCATTCGTGTTACAGAATGAACAATATGATACACAAATTGTTCATGCGGTAATATGATGTAAGTCCAATCGGAAGTGTGAATGGGACAGCAAACAAAACTCTGCCGATAAGAACCTTGGCATCTTTGATGTTACTGCAACTACAGACAAATTGGTCCGAGATAAAAAAAGGAAAGATTGACGACGTAATTTATGCAAAAAAAAAATGCAAAACCGGGCTCTGCAACGTAAATTAAACCTTCGCACCTAACTCAAATTGTATAAAATTTGCTTTTGAATTAAGACGAAACTAAGAAGAAGAAGAAAAAACAAAACGCAATTGCACACTGGCGCCATTTAGTGATTTAAGTTAAAAAGCATATTAATTTCATAATTCGCAAAGAGTTCTTACATAAGTAAGTTAAAGCAAAGTGTGCAAATGGAATATAAGCGTAACTAATTTTTCTAATTTTTGTTTATCTTTTTAGGTAAACATCAATGGAATGCACTTGGGTTCATCTGCAATAATAATCCAATTTTTGTAAAGAGCCCGAAAGGGCTCGAGAATAAATCAATTAAAGCTTTTTTTTTTTTCTTCAAAGTATTGCACCGCTGCAAGCAACTAAGTAAGAAATAGTGTATTTCTATTTAGAATGCTGCATGAATTCATTGAAGCTGCTCAATTATTATTAGTGCTTCCTAATGACGGATTGCAAGATATTTTTGGCTGCAATTATTTCACGGCGCCGCGCGGCGGGTACAAATTGGACGTTTTTGCCGAAATTGCATATATTGTTGTTTTGTTAGACGTAAGTCTAAATCAAATAAAAAACCTCTTGACGAGGTAAAAATCAAGTGACGTAAACCTACTTGCAACTCACAAAACTACTGATATGAATTTTGTGATGATATACTACTTATATTTTTCATATCTATGGTTGGAATCAATTGTAATTGAGCGTTCGTCATGTTGCTACACTTTTTAAACTAATTTATTTCTCTACTTGGGAAAATTCTTCAAAAATTTACCACTACATCGCAAGGCTACAGGGTATTACGTAGTCGTGCATACGCGGCTACACTGTAACTACTTGTTTTACAAATTTTTCAGGCTTCAGGCTTCAGCAGCAGCACTTAGCTATGTACATACATCATATAGTTCTCTACACTCTATATCGACCTGCTATATGCGCTGCCGTATGTTGTATGGTACGATAAAGTTGTTTTCGAAACAGAGAAAAAGAAGGAGGGGAACAAATTATATATATTTGTTTATGTGTGTGTGTGTGTGTGTGTGTGTGTGTGTGTGTGTGTGTGTGTGTGTGTGTATATATATATTTAAACTGAATCTGGCGTGTGCTTTTTTTTTCTTTAATATTTTTTTATAGCTAGCCTTTAAAACTGCATGAGTTACAACCATTGAGCTGTAGCGCATAGCTAAAAAATCGCAAATCTAAGCAAGCCTCAGCATTATCTGCAGCTATTATTTCTGGCTTTTAAGCTAACGAAACATGTGTTTTTAATTATTAGCTATATTCACTAAAAACTGTTTTTAGGCAACAATCTAACACTAAACATTTAATAATAATAATAATAATACTTTTATATAAAATGTGTTCTTCTCGCAAAAAGCACTTTTGATAAAACGTTTGATCGATCTGCCATGCATTCCAATTTGTGTCCGCTAATTCATTTCAGTGCATTGCGAACTTTGAACGTGCGCGGAATACAAACAATTTAAATTGATTTAGTCAAATTACAGGCGAAAATGTTTAAATTATTAATAATTAGTGCATTAAGTATACTAGAGTGCTCAATTGAAGCGGTAGCTATTGGTAAAAATAAATCAAATTTCTGAATTGATTTTGACATAAAAAAAAAAACGAAATTCTCTGTTGTAGATTGCAATTCGGAGTTACCATTGTTAAATATACAAAATACACCGCTGGATCTCATGCATCGCGGCAGTATTATCAAATATGAACAAGTGAAAATTGAGAAGTTACTGAGCAGCACAAATGTGAATCTTTCGAAAGCGTACATCGCTGCAAAGCTTGAAGTTGGTGATTTAGTAATCTATACGAATTCAAATTTTCATAACTATGCAAGCGAACAGAATGCCACCATCATAACACTGGTATTAAATTACAGCTGTGGCATGGAAAAGTCTAATCACACTTTGGTAGGCAAGCAGAACAAGTTGGAGATACTTTTTCCGCAAACTTCTAGTTTACATTTGAAAAAATTACAGTGTAAATTTTTTCAATTGCTCTTTATGGTGATATAACTATTTAATTGCATTTAATTATATATTTTAAGATATTTAAACAACCAATACTGCTACGAAATTATTTTGCACCAATCTTCACCAAGCCACTCTACGAGTTTCTGCTACCCACACCGATTTTTAAAGGCTTTGAACTCACAACGCTTCTGGAGATAGCAGCACGTGATAATGATATAATACAGAATCAAATTGAGTTTAATTTTTTGATAACTACAAAAGAATTCATTAGTGTAGCTACTAAAAACAAAACAGATGCACTGGGTAAGCTATACTATGCAAAAATTCAATTGGAACGCATGTATCTGCGTTTGGAGAAGCCCATCGAGCTGGTCATATGCGCTACGGTAAGTTTGAGATACTTACTACGTAATTTAAAACATTTTTAACTCTTTACACAGAGTGTGAGTGGTATTATAATTTATTTACAATGTTTGCAACGCGCGCCTTAAAGAAAGCACGACATGACGAGTCGATCCAGCCATGTCTGTCCGTCTGTCCGTCTGTCCGTCTGTCTGTCTGTCTGTCTATGAAAGGTTTATTCAAATGTATGAAGTAATCAAAAGAAGGTGTGGTAAGCTCGATAAAATATATGTATGTATGTATAAAAATATAAAAGATCTCAGAGACTATTAACGAAAAAACCTAATATATATATATAAATCTTCATTCATTAATTTTCATCCAGAAAATCCTAATCCTAGAAATAAACTAGTCTAAGAGTGTATATTCGACATCATAGATATGCATAAATACTTCATTCTATAGTGTGCAATATGCACCCATGTGGCATATTGGAACATTATTAAGATTGACTTAATATCCAAACATACGGAATTCGAGAATTCTAGCTTAATCAAACAAGTTTTCTGCCGATTTTGGTAAATTTCGTACGATTCATTTGTATACTGTGAACAACATTTAATTACACTCCAAAGCGACAAAATGTTCAAACATTTTTCAAATCGATTTGAAAATTGTAAATTCGACACCCGGCAACGCCTTAAATATTCCGACTATTCGAAATTTTAAACAGTGGGGAATACATTTTTTCTTGTTTTTTTTTTTGGATTTATACAGCTACAAAACTACGGTTCCACCGAAGTTCATGCTTTTATTGACTGTTGTTCAGAATAAGAAAAATCATATAAAGAAGGTAACCTCGACGATCTTAACAACCGCAACCGATCAAAGAGAGTCACGGCGGAAGCACTTCGAAGAAGAACAATAAATTAGTCCAGCTAGTTTAGTTCGGATTTGTATGGTCGTGCAATCGCTCAGCATATCTGCTACTGATATTTTCTAACTGTTTCATAACTATGAGTGAATTCAGCTATTTATGTAGAGCAGCGCTGACCCGTTGGTAAACACTCTTCGGGTGCTCATATGTTTACAAAATTTTCCCAGTCGAAGTCAGCTCAAAAGAAAGAAGAGAAAGAATAATTGAAGTGTTTTTACGTCGCACTGTTTTGCACGTTTACACTTTGATTGTCCTCTTTCTGCCCATCTCTGATGTAGAGTGTTGTTTGCGAATGTTCCAGATAACAACGGCAAATTTTTGTAGCATTTTATTCTGAACTTCTCTAAGGTTTGCGTTGTTCAGGATGACATCAACGTGCAGACCATATAAACACCCTTATTAAAAAGTTAAATTGTCTCTTTGTGTAAATCTTTATGTACTGTACTGTACTGTACCCAAAGGGACAAGGTTATTTATTATTAGTTTGTGCGAATGTATGTATTCGTAACAGGCAGAAGGAGGCGTGCTGGATCACGTAAAATATATATATATATATATATATATATATATATATATATATATATTCTTGATCAGCATCGGAAATTAAGTCGATTTAGCCATATCTGTCCGTCCGTCTATGCGACTGCATGTATGTATAAGACATGTCTTATTTAAAGTTTTTTGGATTTTGTGGTTTTGATTTTACTCTCACGCTCTAACGCCGCCACAGTTAAAGAAATAGTCAATAGAAGCAATACCTCGCCCATGGTGAATTAATGTAAAGCACAGTATTGGCTCTGTTGCTACAATGATGTGAGCTTTAAAGTGAGACAGAGATAGAGAGCAAATAAAATAGGAGAGTACTTCTGACAGTTCGTATTAATTCGTGAATTTACTTGGTTTCTTTTTTTAATATAAAAAATTCGAGTGGGGAATTTTTTTTTTTTTTTAATTGGTACAGAGTGTATTTAACTGTCGTGCAAGCTTTCGACTGTAGCGTTCTTACTTGTTTTCTTTTCCTTTTTAGGATTCCGGTAGTCCGAAACGCAACAGCACTGCACATATAATAATACGCGAAGATCCGAAGCGTCATATGGCAAAAATGCCACATTTTGAACGAAATCTTTATCATGTTATGCTAATGCGTGATTTAACTTTAAAACCCTTCAAATTACAACTGGCCGAGAAAACGCATTTCAATAACATTAAATACACATTGAATGACACGGATAATGCGCTATTTAATATTACAGCTTATGGGAATGCTGTAAAGATACAATTACACAAACCGCTTGATGAGTATATATTCAAAAATCGCAGCTGTCTGCATTTAAGTGTCATGGCAGAGCAAACAAATATAAATGACACTTATGGTTTCAACTACTATACGGCCAGAACTGTGGTGCTGATAGAGCTGCCAAATTTAAAAGGTTTGCAATGCGTATTAATAACACAAGCCAACAAAAAATAATGCTTATAAAAACATTTTAAACCAATTCACCTTAATCTTATGTAATTGTCTCACAATATGACGTCGATTATAGTATATTTACTATATCTACTAATATTATAAAGAGGTAAAGTTTTTGAGGTTGTAGGGGGTAGGGGGTAATCTCTGGATCTACTGTACCGATTTTTAAATAGAAAGCCACGTTATTTATGAGTGACATAGGCTATAATATATGACGATATATACAAATATGTAATGAAATGTAATGTAAAGTATAGGCAGAAATTAGTATGAGCGAGATTGCGATAATTAAAACATGATGTGAAGCTGAAAGCCACAGATTGTAGAGCGTTCATGTGTTTGTCTCACATGGTCATGTGTGCGTGATCTAAGAAAAAAACCAAGGAAGTATGCGTAGTATATTCGAAGTAAAATGCGGTAAAAGTATTTTATCGCATTGGAAATGATCGATTAAGGGATCATAGGGAAGGAGAGGGAATGACGGCAACACCCTGGGTACCATTTAAGATAGAGAGATAAAATGTTGTATACATGTGAATAGGATCGAAGGGGGGCAGGGAAAATAAATAGTAAAGTAAGGAGTGGTAGGGGAATGGGGGCAGAGGAATGGGGGCAGCGTAAGTGGTGGTTGTAGAAGGGGTGGAAGGGACTGGAGAAGGGGGTAGGAGAATTGGAGGCAGAGTAAAGGGGCATAGAGATGGTGGGGCAGGGGGAAGGTGGGACAGGGATAAGGTGGGGCAGGGATAAGGTGGGGCAGGGAAAGGTGTGGCAAGGGGAAGGCCAGCAACGCGCCGGGTAACAGCTAGTTTCAAAATAAGGAAAATTAGATACTACAGAACAATTAGCTTAGTTTCTTTGTACTTCCTTTCTCTTTTCTCCGTCTTTGTGTAGTGACCAACAGTAATCACCCTTCATGTTGATACCATCATACCATCCCTGGTATCGTTTCTCTGTCTCTATATGTCCTGTTGAAACCGTTCCGCATGCGACGCACATCACACAAGTTCAACAACACTTGTTTCATTAAGCCCAACTTTATGTGTGGTGTTGGTAGACGAAACTTTTTTAGGTAGAGTAAAGTTTCATGTAAAATGTTTTTCTCGGGAAGTGTCTAAATTTTTCTTACAGACCATTGTTTGTTGACTTGCTGTTCCACCTATATATAAAGAATAGAAGCTTTGTAAATATTTTTTATTGACCAAGAAGCATGGAGACAACTTTTAAATTTTCGTAAGTTTCCTTCACATGGACTGAATGAGCAACAGGAAATGAAGCATATGTACTATTTCCATTATGTAGCAGAACATTTGGAACTCATCAGTACTCTATTGCCTTTTATTAAATTCGCGATGGAAAGAAGTTCCGGTCCATATCCTACCAGCCGATCTGCTGAAGTAAGGTTAGAATAGACAAATACTTTCTTATATTTTGAGTGATATACGGAAACCTTAATTCTGCAAAAATAACATTCATTTGAAAGGCAGTTTTGCACTCTCCATATCATGGCCACTGCAAAATTAAAAACTTTCGTCTCTTGCTTATACCACTTCGTAAGACCCTCTACACCCAACATTGATCTTAATTAGCGATTTCTACACCAATGCGAAGTATATGTTTTTCACAAACTAAGTTTTTGATGTTTTTTAATTACAAAGTCTGTGGCGACTAAACGTATATAATGAAAAGTGTTGCGAGGGTTTTTACAACCAAAATTTGCCATACTTAGTACCATTATCACGACTTTTCTATTTCTTTATTGCTAATTTTTTCCACCTTATATTCTAATTTTCAAATTCACGACTGTTATTCAGCCTATCAAACGTATTGCCTAATTCGACCACACAATAAATATATTTCAAAGATATTAATTTTAGAGCTGCCAACTTGACTTCACAATTTGAATAGCAAAACCAAAGCAAAAGCAAAAACAAACAAAATTGAAATTTTTTATTAAATTGTTTCCACTATGAAGCGCAAACGTGCATTTTTTTTCTTCTAGTTGATACTTTTTTATGCATTTATGTTTGTGCAAATACATGGATTGTCCACATGTTCAGCATTTAGCAGCTATTGGACTCATCCGATGAAAAAGACGATTAAATAAGTAAACGATTAAATAAGAAACAATAGCATATCTCGGAAATACGTATTTTGTAATAGATTTCTAAGTCGTGAAGCACATAGGTTCAGCATTGCAATGCGAGGTTATATAAACTAAAATAAAACAAACAGCTACACCATTTAAATGAACCACCGACCTAATAAGATTTGATTGCCAAGCTACTAACATTTGAATTAGAGACGAGCTAGACAGTGATTTTTGAGTACCAGCAATTATAGTGATTGCTACTTTGAAATCACCGTGATTTTCAACTGCTACTGCGATTGTGAAAATAACAAGCAAAAAACATAATTTTATCTGTTTATTTCTTAAACTAATTCAACCAACTTTTATTCATGGTCTTCTTAAATCTTAATATTACGATTAATCAAAAATTAACTGATTTTTCATCAAATTTTACTTAAATATAACTTTATGTCTATCAATGAATAGACGAAGGTATACCAGTATATATATTCTTTCAGTGCATACGAAATTTTAGGCTTTCAAATTTAGCATTTCTCATATGATAAGCCAAGTACTACAAAATATGTCCACATATTGCTTTTCATTCTATTATTCATAGCCAAGCTCGTTTTTCTTTTTATTTGATGTCAACACACTTGGAAATCACACACATTCAACGCAACATACATTACACAGTGAAGCAGTGTTGAAAATCACCGAATTATTAGGAAAATAATATATACATACTTTTTACTTCTGCGATTTTACGTAGTGCCAACACTTAAATCACTGATACTATTCGATTCACATATAACTACTATTATATATGATACAATATATCAGTTGATACTTTCTGTGCTGCTAAAAATACATGTTACATGTTACTCATGATACTCAATCACTGATATTTACAATATCGAGTAGCAACAGATATCAGTGATTTTTCAGACGCCGTGATTAAATCACAGGTAGTTAGTTATCGCTCAACTCTAACTTGTGAGAAATTGGTCGGTGCTATGGCTTTTTCTATTATAATTTTCGGAATCAGCACACCAACAAATTAGTTAAAATTATTGACAAAGTTTTTTCAACACTGGCCTGTGTTATTGAAGTTTTCTTTCGAATAACTATTATTAAAATTTATTGCACATTATTTTTAGCGAATTTTAACTTTGAAAAACCAAGTTACCATGGCTTAATCGAAAACAATGGCTTAGTTATTATGGAACATCTGACATTTAATGCACATGGCTATAGTAAACTAATCAAATTTATATTAAATGGCACTGCAGCGCATTTGTTTCAATTGAAACAGGCCTCCAATCAGCTGCAATTGATACTAATCAGAGATGTGCACTTGCATAATAGCTACGATCAAACTTATATAATACTAGATGTTATAGCTGATTTTATGAAATTGCGCGCCTATACGATTATAATTTTGAGTTTGCACGGCAATAGCTTTAAGCAACATCAAAAGCAACAACAACAACAACAACAACAACAACAACAACAACAAGAACGACATGAAAAGCTTGAATTTCAGAAACAGATCTATCATGGTACAATCAATAATGAGACAGCTGTGCTAAAACTGGAACCAATTAAACTTACTGCAGCATTGCCAGAGTCAAATGAAATACAATTGCATCTATATGGCAAACAGCATGAAATATTTGATGTAGTACGCTTGACAAGTACACAACTGAAACTGCAACTGTTGGAAACGCCAAAGGCGCCACTGGATATTGGTAATACATTATTGCTTATATTGGAGGCAGAAACGGAGCAAGCCAAGTTACACACTACAATTGCGCTGGAAGTTTCGAGGCAGTTAAACAATGGCACACGTGTACCAACAAATAATATAATATTTCAGCGTAAGTGGCTGCTAGGCACTCTATTGATGCATAACAATGCCACACAAAAGCTCAATTTACCGGCCATCGAGTTAAATAGTTTGGAAAATGCAATGCAATATAATTTTAGTATGACAAGTGGTAAGCAATTTTGTATATTTGACTTAATTTCACACAATTGTATTGTATCTTGTAACGCTTTTTGCAGTTTATGCAGCACATTTTAACATGTTTGTAGCACAAAATTCAAGCAAGCTTACGCTACAGTTAACAAAACCATTGAATTATCGTATATGTTTAAATAAAACAGCAATTGTATTACAAATAAATGCAGTACACAAAACTCAACAGGAAGCTAAGCAAATATTGCTGATCTTCCTACAAACTATTTGGCTCCAACTGAGCACACCAAAATTCTCCAATGATACATATAGCTTCAGTATTAAGCCGAATGTTGTGTGTAGTATAGGCACTGTGCATGCCATAACAGCGAATAGCATAAAATATGGGCTGCTTGTGGAACATGGTAAATTGTTCTACGAAAATATATAAAGTTTCTTAAATGGATTAATCGTTTAAGTTTATAATTTCAGCTGAACTACGTAAGCAACTTTCGATCAATGCGCTTACGGGTGAACTTACAGTGCACAGCTATATTAATCCGGGCATCTATTATTTCAACATAACTGCACAGAATATGAATAATCTAGTACTGCAGTCAAGTGTCAGAGCATGTCTAAATGTGGAGAGCAGCTTGCAATGCCATGCGACGGCATCAACTGAAGTATCTTTTAGATTGTCACAGCAGAGCTATGGTGCAGCTATAAATGAGCACAAAAGACGTGATGCAGCAATTGGTTCCAAATCGGTTATTATTTTAGTGGCAGTCATCAGCATAGCATGCATCAGTAAGTAGTAATCTATTGAATACAAAGTTATACGACTTCGGCCTTCAATCATTCACATACAATTCATGAATGTGCATTCGAAAATATCAACATTCATTTCATGCAATGCAGAGAGAATTCAAATTTTTCTAGCATTCACTCGGAATGAAATGCTAATTCAATACACTATGAATGCACGGACATTCGAAATATGTATTCATTCATTCATTCATTCAAATTTTTAAAAGATTCGATTAAACTCAGTTGTCGATCGCTTTTGACATCTGAGTCTGTAGCCGAACTGATATTCAGTGGCAAGAAGAAGGAAAAATACGCTGAGATAAAGCAAGAGGTAGCTTGTTGCTAACGAAGTCCTTTTAAACAGAGTGCAATATATTGAAAGAATTGCTGAAATGAAATGGCAATTAGCTTTTAAAACCATTCAAAAATGTTTTCAAAATGGCAAAAGTTGCATTTTTTCATTTTACTCACTATTTTCATAGAACAAAATGCTTGCTCTGATTTCAAGTTAAAATGAGTACAAATGAGAGTAAGCGAGTAAAACGCTTGAGTACACAGTTTGACATGTCTCTCTGCCCTGTTGTGCTCTTTTTATTTCTCAAAATATCTATGTAGAATTTAGTAATGAGCGATGCAGTGTATTTGCAAATGCTCAAATGCAGATAGCTAAAAAAAAAACTAACTGTACGCTAGTAGAATTCAAACGGAGTGCCAGCCAAAGCGAGAAAGAGACGGACGATGCAAGCACTATTAAAGAGTAACTGAATCGCAAGACTACAGTTTGTTTTGCTTGAGTGTCATGTCTTTTGATTGAGACTCTTGCATCGAACGAAGTTCAACAAAACTTAAAATAAGTTGAAGCATTTCATTTGCAATATATTTCGGCATAAGAACATAATGTATAATGTAAGCATTTGTAAAACAAGTTTTTTTGCACATAAAGCACATATTCACAGTATTCGAAACTTTTGCATTCATCTATACATTCATTCATGGCATTCAACCTCGAACGTTAAGTATTCACTAGCTACGAATAAATTTGAATGAATGTTAAATTCTGAAAATCCTGTGTACAATTCATATACATAAGTTTAATGCGCATTTTCATTTACATTCAATTTATTGTGAATGTTTCATTTGCAATTTTGAACGTGTTCATTCATGCAGAGCTCTCAAAATTAACTACAATACAAAAACTAATTCTTATATCTTCTCTATCTCCAATAGTTTTCATCATCTACGTCTATATTTGCTGCAAACCAATTAAGACACATGAACATTCGTATAATGTAACGCATCATGCCAATATTGAACCAAACTCAGCGGAGAGTAATAATTTTGAAAAAACCGTGGAAACTTCTGTTAACACACCAAATGGCTAGCTTTCCAAAATGTGAAATATAAATGCAGTTCATTTATTGAACGTTTGTACAGGTTTGTCCAAAGTGAAACTTCGTTCATCCATTCACTTCCATTCACAAATTTGTAATCAATATTTTAATAATAAACACGATGCTGCAGAGATTTAATATATTTGAAGTGAACTAGGTATAAATTATATAAATATTTCCGAAACAACTTGACCAAGTGCTTGTTAGAAAGA
Source organism: Leucophenga montana (assembly GCA_035044765.1). Taxonomy (NCBI): domain Eukaryota; kingdom Metazoa; phylum Arthropoda; class Insecta; order Diptera; family Drosophilidae; genus Leucophenga; species Leucophenga montana. The sequence continues at coordinate 153,507 of JAWNNQ010001546.1, forward strand.
TATACTCGTAGATATTTACTTATATTTACCTATGAACTCGATAGTACGTACAGGTACCTAAATAAACCTAACTAATTGGGCCTTGCTAACATTCTTCACAATGTAAACATTCTCGGTATAAAGGTTGAGAGTCTAATTAATATTACCTTTACATTTTCCCATAATAGTCAACGTTATACATATACTCAACATACTCGAAAAATATTGCCATTCGCCCCGAACGAATTACGTGTTTTTTTGTTGAAATTACCGAAACACTACAAACTACTACTATGTAAATAAGGCGAACGTCATTTTGCCACTCACATGTTAAGCACAATGAACAGTGAAAACGGGAAATGTTCAGAATATTCAGAATTTTGTGCGGACCAATGGATGGCTCTATAACATAAATACTTTAGTAATAATAAATGTTCAATAATTTGTTTAATATATTAGAGCAAAAATGAAACTGCACTTTCCGGAACAAGTTATTGTATAAACGTAGAACTCTATTAATGGGCTTAGCTGTTTCCCATAAGCGATTTCCTATAAATGCGACATATTCCAGCCTAAAAAGCTGAGGGCTGTTTAAAATGCTTTCTTGAGGATGACAAGCAGTAGCCATATAATTATTAACACAGTAAATACGATAACAAAGGTAAGAATGAAGCCATTTCAATAAGTATGAATGGAAATCAAGTTTGAAAACCTTTTTTAAAAGAACAAGATCATATCTCTTAAAGCAATTATACATAAAATATTTTGGATTTTATTCCAAAATTTTTGAGTTTAAATATCTCGAAAATGGAGATCAACTTTAAAAACTTGTAAAAGTCATAAAATTACAGCGTCTTCGTATCATATGTACCTCCTGGTTCTCCCTGTGTTCAAATAAAAAAGTACCAAATTCATGCACAGTGTAATTAATGTTTCAAAAACGAAGTTTAAACTTGGAGAAATCTAAACTTATTAACTGAATTCACAGGAATGCAAATTTCACACTTCGGAATGGCAACTAGACAATGTTTACAAGGTAAGTAAGAAGGTAAATTTGGAACTGTGTTTGATTAGTGTTCCAAAAAGAGAAATTATTCCTAAACGCTTACTAGCGAGATACACAAATTAAATGGTTTAACAAAAAAAAAAGAAAACGAAGGCAATTATTTCCATATTATTTAGACCAGGAGTCTAATACATCAAAAACTGTTGTTGCTTACATATACAGTATACGCAGAAACAAAACGAAGAACAAATTGTTTGTGTAACTTTCGCTGGCTAATGCAAAGAGCTGTGTGCGTGTATGCACGACATAGTGGCTATAGGAAGACAGATAAAGAAGAACAATGAAGTTGTTTGTGTATTGTAATTACACTGGTCTATGTAAGGATGTACGTGTGTCTTCGTCAATGCTTAGCGTTGTGCTAAAGTGCATTACAAAAACAAATTAACTATGGAAAATCTTGTGGGACATATTTTAGATGATATCCACAAGTGGCGTGCGGTGTGCACATTTGCAGCATCAGCGCTAACATCTCTTCGAACCCTTGAAAGATATCGAACGATGCATAGAGTCGGCTAATTGCCGGCACCATCTCTACGACGCAATGCTTAACGGCGATACCTCTACGGTATATGGTGCAAACACCCTAGTTTAAGTAACTTTATTGCATTATAGTAGCTCTTATTTTGCATTTTATAAATTTTATAATATAAATTTGAAAAACTCTAAAATGCAATAAAGAATGAATAAAAAAAATACAAAAAAAAAAAATTAAACATACACACGACAATAACATCTACAACAACAATGCGCACAAAACAGCAAAAGCAACAACAACAACAACTACAACAACATCAATTACAATACACAGCAAAACCCGAAATGCATACATACACGCATACACACATCCATCCATAAATATATATGTATATATGTAGATATACATACATACATATCCTTTTAATTGGAACACACCAGCCAAGCTGAGAATTTTTGAGATTCAAACTGCGCGACTCGCCGCAACTCGGATACTTCAAAAGCCAGCGACACGCGCCGCTTTTCATTTCCCACCCCTACACCGCACTACCCAACCCACGTTTCTAACTAAAGCACTTCTCACAACGCACTCGCTTACTCATTACATTTATTCAACAGCGCTGTCGGCGCTATAAGCATATCTACTTTCTCTTGCCCACTCACTGCTTTCGACAATTACTGCAACAAGGTCTGATATAAAAACTCCGCAAAAAAAATAAATATATCTAGTTGCTCTTTTTAGTTTTTCAAAGTTTTTCGCCTCAACTTTTATTTTAAACTATTAGAGAAGTAACAACAAAATGGGTTGCAAACAGCGTTTTTTTTTTTTATAATAATAAAATAATGAATAAAATTGAAGATAAAACATTGTAAATACTATGCAAAGTAGTGTTGCAAACGAACCACTCACCTAAGGTGATTAGATCCAAAGCTTCGTTCTAAAGGCTCTGGAATTATTTGCGATTCGAACTTGAAGCGATAAACGAAATTTGGATTTCGTATATCTAAGTTGGAGTGACAATTTGCTGATAGATCGCTCTTTTGTTGCGCACTGGAAGTTTACCGGAAGTATCCGATTAAGAAGCCAGAAAAGCTTCCTTAGTAAGGCACGACAGGTAGACACGATGCAGTGATGTGGTCCCTGAAGGTCACTGTTCTGAAGATGCCAAAAATATTTCGCCTTGGTAGCTTGGTGCATCGCACGGTAGACTACCTTTAGAGTGAAGCGTTACTCATTTATCACTGCTGAATTTTATTTGAACAAAGAAATGGTGTCCCTCAATGTAAGAACGCAGTATTAAAGAGTAGGAAGCCGAAAACGCTTCTTTCATTATGGCGAACAGACCAGTGTGCCAGTGTGCGTTAATGAATATTTTATTGTTCTTTGGCTTCTGCGGAGGAGCTGTTCAGATGTGCTCTATCCAGCACGAAACCCAAACTGGTGGGTCGGGTTAATAGGTCCATGAGCTTTCACAAAACCAGTAATGGGGACGATAAACAGTCTTACCAAATTCTTCGAAATGGTTTGCAGAAAATCGATAGATTGGTAGGTTTGAAAGGCTTGCGGATATTATCACTGGGAAGGGAAGTGTTACATCCTTAATACGGTTAAAGATAAACACTATAAAAAATTTGCACGTTTATGTAGTGCCTTCAGTGATCATGTCAGCCATGGATTTTATTTCGCTTAAAACTCTGGATGGTACTGTATACTTCCGATAGTGTGAAAGAACTCATGGGCAGAACCATTTGCAACGGTGTTACTAAAATATCTTCTGTTTTACTATCATTCTCTGTAGGCGCCAAGGAAAAAGAATGCTTGAAACAGAGTGCCTCTACTAGGTGCGTGGCAATGATGTTTTCTACTTCCTCATCATAATGGCAGCATCTACTATTAGGAGAACGTGACGGAACGGCTGTCGTTTTATTCATCTAGAGGCTTTTCATAAGAAGAAGGAAGTCTCATTGTTAGAGTCCCCCTTGCCATTCGTGTTTGTTCCACGACTGTTCATATTTTTTTCATGTTTAAAAGAAAAGAGAAGCCATGCTCAACTCAAACCTTTTATTTGAGTTTAAAATCATCTTTATGTTGAATTATATCAAAATATTTTTTAGTTCTCTTTTTTCGTATAAAAAGTTTGAAAACTTTTGATTCTGACGAGTGGATGGTTTAAACAAATATATATATATATATATATATATATATATATATATATATATATATATATATATATATATATATATATATATATATATATATATATATATATATATATATATATAGAGAGAGAGAGAGAGAGAGAGAGAGAGAGAGAGAGAGAGAGAGAGAGAGAGAGAGAGAGAGAGAGAGAGAGAGAGAGAGAGAGAGAGAGATATATATATATATATATATATATATATATATATATATATATATATGTGTAGGTACCTACAATGTGGATAAAATTGCCATGCAAGTGGAACTTTATGATTGCGCGATTTTATATGTAGAAATAATATAACAATAATAATTTAAATTAAGCGTAATAAAAGCAACAACAACAACGACAACAAACATAAGAACGACAACAGAACAATTTAAAAATAATCGCTTTTAATTTAACAAGAACGTGACAGTCAACGAATTATTTTTGTAGTATTTCCATTCTAATTTTCTTTTCCGAAACTCAACTTCTGAAAATAATAATAATAAAAACTAGAAAGACGCAAACGAGTATGGTCGCCTATGAGATGCACTGTAAATAGTTTCTGTTAACAATAGATTCGATAGAGGCTATAATTTATGGATGATCGGATGCGGACTTATGTGAGATACTTTATTTGGATCCGCAATGTAAGATCCGTGCACACCATATTTCGTGTTTCGAGCTTCAGAAAGAACAACAATTTAAATCAAAAACTGAACAAATGGCAATTTGGTTTACTTGAATGCAATCCTATATAGTGCTCCGTATACATGTTCCAAATACTGGAGCATTAATATTCAAATGGTCCGCAGAGCTAGGAGAAAATAGTTTTGTCAGATGAACATCTTTTCATTGTCGAGCAGCTGCACAAATATCAATACTATCAATCGTTTGGTCGACAGAGGCTTCTGGATCATCCACCGTTGTTGAACATCATCGAAATCACTGGTTGTATACGGCTGTGGAATCATTTACAAACATTATACATGAAGCAGGTCTGTTGTGTACTGCACCAGCCAAAAGTTCTATAGCGCATACTGTTTTTATATCAGCTGAGCTTAGGAACCTTATAAATAATAAGCGAAAGCTCCGGAAAAATTGGCAACCCAGTAGATGTCCAGCAGATAAAACTAGGTACAATACAGCATCATTCCAACTTATAAAACGCTTGCACGAAGTAAGAAATGAAGCAACTGCAGAGTTTTTCAAAAGTCAGGATCCTAACACGAAAGACTATGAATACAGCCTTTGGAGAGCTACCAAATATTTAAAACGACCTGCAAAACGAAATGTTGCTATACGTAATCATAATGGAGAATGGTGTAAAACCGCCAGAGCTAAGGTTGAGCCATTTGCACAACATTTACAACTCAACATTTCAACCAAACTCAAATCTTGCGCCTGAAGATACTGAAATAATAGAGTTTCTGGATGTACCTTGTCAAATGTGCATGCCAATTCGTAGCAATTCGACACGAAAACTGAATCAAAAAAGGTCACCAGGCTATGATAAAATAGACGGAAGAGTTACGAAAATGCTCACTCAAAAGTGTATTCAATTTTTAGCACTAATTTACAATGCGATTTTGAGGCTGGATCACTTTCCTACACAATGGAAATGTGCAGAGGTGATAATGATTCCAAAACCAAACAAGCCTGAAAATATTCTCTCGTCCTACCGTCCTATTAGCTTCCTGGTGACATTCTCCAAAGTATTCGAAAGAATACTTATGAGTAGATTGTTACCAATTTTGGATGAATACAATATAATACCGGAACATCAGTTTGGGTTTAGGAGAGGTCATGGGACTCCAGAGCAATGTCATCGTATAGTGGATATAATTACAAGTGGATTCGAGAAGAAACTGTATTCTGCGGCAGTATTTCTTGATATACAACAAGCATTTGACCGAGTGTGGCATCCAGGCATGTTATATAAAATGAAAAAACTGCTTCCTGCTCCATTTTTCCTCTTATTGAAATCGTATCTAAGCAATCGACACTTTTATGTTCAAATGGAAGGAAAAACATCGAAACTATATAGTATCCATGCTGGTGTTCCACAGGGCAGTGTTCTGGGACCTGTCCTTTACACAATATTCACTTACAAGGCTTACAAGGCTATTTTAAAGCCTGTGTGGACATATGCTATCCAATTATGGGGAACTGCAAGCCAATCAAATATTGAAATTCTTCAACGATATCAGTCCAAAACGCTTAGACTTATTGCTGACGCTCCCTGGTTTGTGGCTAATGACCAAATTCACAAAGATTTAAATATTCCATACATTAAAGATGAAATACGTAGAATAAGCACAAGGTATGTTGAGAGACTACATGATCATTTCAATTTTTTGGCAATAGGCCGACTAGATAATAGCGATACAACTCGAAGACTTAAAAGAAATCATGTGTTAGATTTACCTTTTAGAGATTAAATTTTGTATATATTGTAAATAAACTCTTAATTATAGAATTTTGAATATAATAGCTGTTCTCACTGGAGTACAGCTATTTCTGTTATATTATGAACTTTCAACTAACTTACTTATTGTCTTATTGATAGATTGTAAATTAATAATAATAAAAAAAATAAATAAAAAAAATCTTGGCATCTTAATTCGGTTTATGGTCAAATGTTTTATACATAGAAATGGCATAAATAGTATAATATTACTCTGGCATTATATTATCAATTTCTAGATTAGTTGACTGGTCTTCTTTACAATAAAGAAGTTATAATAAACAAATTTTGTTTATAGTTATTTTCGCCACCCTGTACGTGCGTTTGTGATTACCCTGTAGTTAGACAGATGGCGAGTGACCCCCTACGGACTAGTAAATTCAACGACCACAGTTAGTGTTTATCTTTGAAAATCTGCTTTCGGTAGCCTGCTGTTCGTGTGGAGGCTGGTTGTTAACAAATGCCAGAGCAAGTAACAACAAATGCTTGTGCCGAATGACGCCGAATGTATCCGATTGCGCTTTTGGTTAGCAAGAACATGGTGCTATTTTTTATTAACATGGGTCGACCGGTGCAACGCTGCAGCATATTTTGCCAGGTATGCATCGGTCTCAAAAGACTAGCCACTTACCATACGCCAGTATGCAAGTGGCACACCAGTCCCACTCCGCATTACCTAGAACTAGTGAATTCACTAGCCCTTGGCAGTGCAGCATGAAGCAAGTTTAAGAACTATTTTGTAAGAAGAAAATCTAGCTGCCTGTTATTTAGCAAATCGAAGAGTTGGATGTACATATGTCAGCTGAAGGAGCTAACAAGCTGCAAATTAGTGTTCTGCGCCGTTTATACCACCAAAGAAAATTTTCATAAACCGAATAACTACAACAATACTTTTTTATGCTAATCTGTTGCCACGTTTGAACTAACTACCACTCACCACACCAATGAGACTAGCCAAGTATACGGGTCAAACACCCAAGAGATTCACCCCTTCGCTAGTTTACTATCTCTAGCGAAGTGGCTAGCCTTTTGGTACTGGTGCGTGGCTGGGCAAAAGCCTTCACAGTGTTAAATTAGCTTGTTAAATGCGTTGCTGTTGAATACCCAGAAGACTGGTATGCGCCGGGGGTGGTCGGTGATTTCACTATTCCCGCACTAGTATGGCCGGACTATAGGGTACCTATTCTATACGCATAACCTTTTACACTACATACTCGCATGTGTGCAGGTTATAATAAAGCAATCAAATATCAAAACACTGCGTAAATGAATGACATCGGAAGGAAGGCAAACGAAAAAATATTAAAATAATATTTTTACAATTTATTTTTATAATTTTTAATGCTTTTATGTGCGACGCAAAGTGCTGTTCCTGTTATTGATGAATTTGATCCAATTAGAGTGAGCAAAGCAGCCACAAAGTCAGACAACGCCAAAAGTTGAAATGATGCCTAAGTCTTGATACTTAGTGTATGAGCAGATGAATATAAGAAGTTTTCAATGCCGGAAATTGTGCTAAAGGTGAGCCACCTAGAAAATCGCTTTAAAATTGTCAAAATGTAGCTCACAGATTTTTAGAGCAAGAGCAAGACTCTAATTGAGAGGGAACTGTAGCTGCTTGAATTGAAACGGTAGGTCTTTATGGTTTAAAGGGATCCGCGAAATGATTAATTTGTCGTCTTTTCTTATGTCAGCATAGGGACAACAATTATGTTCCACATGTTGAGTTGAGTGACGCTAAATTGAGTACAAACCAAATGTTTATTTGAAAAGTTCATCGATGTTTCGCTAAAAGTTTCGCATTTGAAATTCTTCTAGCATATAGCTATTCAGGTTTCGCTTCAGGATGCTCTTAAATCAGCTGAAATAACCTTTAGGGTGTTCTCTCTGTTCATCTCGATAAAGCCTTGCATCTCCTAAGATATTTCTAGCTCGCATTCCATCTTAGCAACTTTTTGACGCAGATAGATGAGATTTTGTACTTATGTACCATTGGGATAAAGAAGGTACACTGAAAATATGGGCGTGGTCCTAAGCTCCCTCCCCCCCCCCCTCAAAAAATAAGAAGAAAAAAGTTGTTGTATTTTACAAACTATTGAATGCACCTGGATGAAATTTGGTACACATGTAAAGGGTACTGGCAGAAACACGATCCACAGATAAAACAAGATCCACATAAGCGAAAAACTAAATTCGTTGTATCAGTAACTATAGTATTATTCAAATAGATGAGATGTGGTACATATATAAAGAGCACCGGTAGAAATAAGATCTACTGGAAAAGTAGGCGGTTCCACACCCCTTTATAAGACAACCACCAAATTCGTTATACATACGGGTATATCGTTCAATATTCGGTATATACTTGTATGTAAAGTATAACGTGAAAAATAATATATACTAAAACTTGGTACAGCCATAATATAAAAGTAATACGGAACGTAGCAACACACGCCGCGAACGCTAGTCAAAAATAAAAACAACAACATTTCACACAAAAAGTCAAAAATATGAAGCAGGCTTGCGTGGGGTTACTTCTTAAAGTGGTCTAATCTGGAATATGGAATATATGGAATACTTTGTAAGGATTGACGTAAGATATGCTAAATTTGGTATTTCTAGCTTAATTGTTTAAAGAATAAATTTAACTAAATTTTATAGAAAAACTTTAAAATGGAGGATAAGTTTCTATGGTGGCTCTTATAGTGGTTCGTTTTGGAACTAAGCGGTATAGATTTTCTTAGAATTTACGTAAGACGGCTTTGCAAAGTCAAACTAAGTTTTTGTCTCAAAAGAAATATTTACATTCTCTGGTTTCAGTTGCATTTCAAATGTATCTTGTAATTTATGCATTTGGTTCTAATTAAGTATAATCAAGCAGATAATTTGAAACACTTCGATTCACAAATAAACACACCCACATACATACACAAAAGCACACAAAAGCACACACACACGCGCACATTATAGAAGCCACTTTTAAGCATACAATTTATTAATATACTCGTAGATACATAGTTAAGTAGTAGATACTCCTACGAGTAAACCTGTTAAATGTTTGCTTAGGTTTTGTACTCTAAGCACTAATTTGTGGCTGTTTATGGTGTATGTGTGCGTATGTGTGTGTACGTGTGTGTACGTGTGTGTATGTGTGTGCGTGCGTGTGTACAATAGTGTACATGTGGGAGTCAAAAACGTTTTTAGATTTATTAGATTTTGTAAACGGCACACACTGCGTTTGCGTGTTTAGCAACGTATTTAACTCACGCCTAATAATTATACGCCCCGTTGTCTAATTAAAAACTGAAGTACTTTAATATCTTTTTAAGTTTTTTTTTACATTTTTTTTAGCTTTCATTTTATGTTGCTGCTTGCGATACACGCTCACGCGTTTAATATTTTTCAAAGCTGCAAATGAATAATGAAGTTGCAAATTAATAGCACGGTGTCTGGTCTTATACAAATAAATGAAGTGAATGCTAAGGCGGGCAGTAGACCCCAAAGCAAAACCAAGTCTTGACGTAGAACCACCAGTGGCATCAGCTGAGCTGAACTGCTTTGCTCGGTTGTGCTCTGCTGTGCTGTGCTGTGCTGTACTGTGCTCTGCTGAGGGCGGCAACAGTTCTGTACCGCAACCGCTCCGCCACCAAAGACACCACGCCGGAATGTTACTAATAAATTCGCCTGGTTATTTCGTCATTTATTATTTTACGTACGTGAGCTGAGCTGAGCTGAACTGAACAGTAGTATTCTACTATATACAACATTACAGCGCTGGCATCTTGGCCAACAACGCTGACTGTGGTCCATTTTGATTTTTTTTTCTTTTCTTTTCATTTCTACAACAGGGAGACCTACTTTTACCTTGTGTATATATGAGGTGGTTAACCTAAGTTCGGTAATATGAATTATATGAAAATAGCATATGAACACAAAAAACAGCGAGAGAGAAAGAGAGAGAGATAGAAAGTGAAAGGGAGATAAATTTGTATTGCATTTTGAAGGGTTTTTCATCTGCGATTTGACAGTTTGAAAATGTAATAGGGGAAAAAACCGCAACGGCTTTGGAATTTCCGTAAAATAAGTTTAAATAAAGGGTGTTTTTTAATAGGCGTGTGGTTTTCAAGCAGAAATAAAACGCATATAATTTAATGTTGTGGCCAAGTATTTAGCTTTATTATATAGATAAGGGTTTGCCATTAAGTTTTAAAAATGATTTCGGGCAAGTGGGCGCCGCGGCAGGCTCGAATAAATTCCAGCCGAGACCACCTTTTGCAGCAATTGGGGCCGTATGTTAGCAAAAACGCGCCGAATATTCTCTTCCAAGGCGTCAATCGTCCCAGGCTTATAGTCCAGCGGTGTTAAATCGCACGATCTTGGAGGCCACGCCACAGGCCCACAACGCGAGATAATGCGCTCACCAAAAGTTTTCTTCAATAAAGTGATTGTTTCGTTGGCTGTATGGCATGTAGCGCCGTCTTGTTGGTACCAAAGGTCGTCCACATCAACATTTTCCAATTCAGTCACGAAAAAGTCATTAATCATGGCTCTACAGCGTTCCTCATTTACTGTAACATTATGGCCGGCTTCATTTTTGAGGAAATATCGTATGGACCAATGATTCCCTCTACCCATAGAGCACACCAAACAGTGACTTTTTGAGGATGTAACGGCGTCTCAACAATGGCTTATGGATTATCATTACTCCAAATTGTTTATTAACGTACCCATCCAACAAAAAGTGAGCTTCATCGCTGAACAAAATTTTCTTGTGAAAATCGGGATCGGTGGCCATCTCATTTTGGGCCCATTTTGTATGATTTGCAAACGTTGTTCCGGAGTAAGTCTATTTATTATGAAATGGCAAACCAAACTGTACCTAAATCAAGTGACAGCTGCCAAAAAACAGCTGCCGAAAACAGAGTTGCCAGATTGAAAACCACACGTCTGAAAAAAAAACCCTTTATAAACATTTGAACTCGAATGTTCTTTAAACCAGAAGCAACTATTCTGTTAACTAATTAATAACACTAGTCAACAAACAAGAAGGAACACTGAAGACAAGTGTGCGCTACTTCAAGACACACTGTACTTTGTTTAAAGTTACTTCTATGCATCATAGTTTATATTGTCTAGTGTTCCGAGCTGGACATATTATGTCAATTTGGAATTTTTTAAATTTCGAAATAGGACTCTATACAAAACTCTAACTTTTAAATGTTAATTAAACCTTCGCACCTAACTCAAATTGTATAAAATTTGCTTTTGAATTATATGTTAATTTCATAATTCGCAAAGAATTCTTACACAAGTAAAATAAAGCGAAATGTGCAAATGGAATGAAATCATAACTAATTTTTGTTTGTCCTTTTAGGTAAACATCAACGGAATACCGTGCTTGCCTGCACCGGATAAGCCATGATTTCAATTTTTGTAAAGAGCCCGAAAGGGCTCGAGAATAAATCAATTAAAGCTTTTTTTTTTAATAGCATGCGTGTAGTATGCACCGCTGCAAGTAACTAAGTAAGAAATAGTATATTTCTATTTAGAATGCTACATGTTTTAACGGATTGAAGTTGCTTTTGAGCTAGTTCAATCCAAGGTGTATTTATAGCTTGGTTCAACCAATAACTTATTGAAAACAAATTCAGAGAGAGAGAGAGAAAGTGAATGGGAAATAAATTTCTATTAAATTTTTCGTCTGCGATTTAACAGTTTAAAAATATAATACAAAAAAAAAGGAACGGTTGTAGAATTTCTCCAAGATTTAAATGGTCTTCGAAACCTGAGATTCTACCATCATTAATACAATATGACATCATTCAAATAGCCGCACATGCGTGCTGGCTTTAGTGGACTTACTTCGTCGTAATTTTTGATTACGTTTCGGTTTAAAAGCGGTCGCAAGTGTCAAGCCAAAAACCAAACAAACACTGATTTTAGCGGAAGTGTCCAAAATATACGCGTATGGCCGCATTTATGCCGAATTGTGATTGAATGCTGCAATTAACCATGCTCAATGTTAAGTGAATTTATAGCGAAATTCTCCGGCAAGCGAAATCAGTAGCGATTTGAAGCAACATTTGCACCCTCATGAGTTCTCAGCTGATAAGTTGAGTAGGAGCTTCTTGTTCTTCTTAAATGAATGCGCAAATTGATATCAGTTCAAATGAAACACAATCTTTTTTACCTGAGTACTCAGCACGCTAATTTTGCTGTCAATATTAGTGCTTTGATTACGATTCTTTACGTTTTTTTGTTTTGTGTGTTTAAAACAAATGTATGAGTTTGAACATGAAGATGTTGTTTAGTACTCCATTGAAAAGTTTGACATTATTTAGCATAAACGTACGCAGAACATTTTAATGTACGAGCACTATTTACAGTGACTTGAAAAATTAAAATTAACTCATGAGCAAACTTCCTACGATTATTTATTACCACTTTTAACATGATTTATCTGAACAAGTGTGCATCATTGAAACTATTCACAATTTTGGTGATGCAGCTGTATCAAAAATATTGTTTATTACCGTTCGCTTAAACACGAATCTTGAAATGGTCGCCCAAAAACAGCTGTGATCCCAGCAAACAGCGAGCATCGAATGCATGAAATGTTAAGACAGTACCAACAAATGGCATCCTTGGGCATAAGTGGGACCAGCATACAAGCGTCAAGAAGAGTTGCTCGTGTTGGATACCACATTATTTGACTATAGAACAAAAGAAGGCTTGTATGAATGTTGCAGAAATACAGCAAAACACGTCGATGACACTGTAACACTTGACAAATTTAAGACCATGAGCGGAAAACAATAGTATAATCGACTATATGGAAGCCATCTGCCTTACAGCCTGACTTCTTTTTGTTCCCACAATTGAAAAATACATTGCGAAGTCTATGCTTTTTGACACCTGAAGCAGCTGTTGAAGTCCTCCGAGTTGCAAAAGTGCTAGGAAAATTGTAACGAACGCATTTCAGTATACAAAAGTGTATTGAAATTCATGGGGAATATTTTAAAAGGCAATAAAATCAATTTCAATGAAAAATTACTGATTTTGGTAAAATTGTGTAACTCTGCATAATCAGCTGTTTCAGACTTTGGTTTGTTTGTTTTGAACTTCTATTACATTTTTGTTTGTGTTGGCACAGAACACAATACACAAAAAAAAAAATTCAGTGCTGCCACTTGCTAAATTTTCGTCGTTTCTTTGCAACACTGTTTTTGCAATGATGCAAAGAAATTATTTGCACTGTTGCAATACCTCGTAAATAGCTTAATAATAATTTAAAGAAGTTGTTTCCAATTTTTTTGCATAACTAATAGATTTTACATTATTCAACTTGTTCAACAACTTATTGAACTTACATTAGCGCTCTAGTTATGCATTAAAAAGTAGCATACTGTGCCTTGAATGTGGCTGTGGCTATGGCTGCTGCTGTTTCTATTGGTTATGTTGCTTCTTGTCCTGTGCACAGGACTTCGTGTCGTCGTTGTCGTTGTCGTCTTTTAGTTACTTCAGTGTTGGTCCATTCGCAGGCCAGCAAATATTTAGCTAGCTTTCTCAACTGTGCCGTGCCGTGCCGTACCGTGCCAACTTCAACGCCCATGCTTGAGGCCTGCAGGCACTTCAACTAAAGTCGAGCATCTATCTCAGCCGCTCGCACTTAGTCATTCACTTGGCACTGCTATCTTTTTTACGCTCGTTTGGCTTTCAATGAACGCCGCTGGCAACTGGCAGCATGAAGTTGCTTGTTATTGCAGCGTGAAGTCAATTTGTTTGCGTTTATTAATGTTAACTTGTCTTATATATACACATAAATACATATATGTATATATTTCTATATATACTTCTATATGTATGTTGTATATACAAAAGAGAAGCAAAGAAAAACAAAAAAAAAAGCAAAGAAAAGAAAAGAAGCTAAATATCTGCATGCAATGTGGACTCTATATATATATATATATATATATATATATATATATATATATATATATATATATATATATATATATATATATATATATATATATATATATATATATCTACAAGTATACATATGTATCTACAAGAACATGTATCTCCAAGTATTGCCGCCAGTGCTTTTCGGCATTTTACGCGCTGTAGTTGCCAAAGTTATTTACATACAAATTAAATGCTATAAATTGCTGCTCGCGCTTGTCTTTTTCTTGATTTTTTTTTTTTTTTTTTTGGTGGGCTACTTTCTTTTTAAAAAGAAAAGCAAAAAAAAAACTTAAGTAAACTTTTGCAGAACGAAATCCATTAAACTAATTTACATAAATCACACCTGTGCTGCCACTGTTCATTTTATATTTATTCACTTGCAAATGTACTTATACGCCATTTCACATTAGAAAACTTTAAATATCCTTAAGAACCTCCAACAATTTTCTTGATATATTCAACATTTTAATATTTCTGCTCTTTGGTTGTAGCTCAGCTTGTACATTATTTACTTCTATATACTATATACATACTAGTATGTACATAGCTGACACAAGTCAAAGTTTCGAACATCTGTAAAAGTACTTTTTGGTGTTCCGGATCAAGTTCGCATCAGATTCGTTAAAGTTGCATAAAACTTTCTGAAATTCAAATTGTTTATAAGCAGAAATAAATTGAAATATAAACATGTGAATGCGAATGTTCTTTAAACCAGAAGCAACTATTCTGTTAACTAATTAATAACACTAGTCAACAAACTAGAAGGAACACTGAAGTCGACTATGCTCGACTCCGGTATACAGTGTACCTTGTTTAAAGCTGCTTCTATGCAACATATTTTATATTATTTAGTGGACATATTCGTAGGTGTCACAGCAATCTCTTTCATCCCAATTCCGACCTAAATTAATTTCGTAGGTGTCACAGAAATCTCTTTTAGACCGTTTGAAATCTCCAGGCTTTTGCTTGGTGAAATTGTTGATTGCATATATAAACTCTTCAAATCATAAGCTAAAACTTTGTTTTCGTGCTAGTTTAATGTATTTTCTTCGTAACTGTGTCTTAGCATTAAACACATTTAGCACATTTTATATTATTTAAATTAAATTTATAAAAATGTTTATTTATTTGCTGAAAACCGACCACGAATGGCAGCGTTGCCACACAACAACTCTGCGTAGCACAAAACTCGTCTGTACACAAAAAACTGTTTTCTATGAAATCTCGGAGATTTGTGTGACACGTACGGAATTTTTTAGAGAAATTCAAATCACCAGACAGATTATTGTCTAGAGATTTCTGTGACACCACCGATTATGTCATTTTTTAAATTTTTTAAATTTCGGAACAGGACTGTATACAAATCGTATCGACTGTATGGTGATCGTGCGTTGTCTGTTGAGATAGAGATAGCTAAATTTTTGGAAAGAGCCCGAAAGGGCTCAAGAATAAATCAATTAAACTCTTTTTTTTTTTAATAGCATGCGTGTAGTATGCACCGCTGCAAGCAACTAAGTAAGAAATGATGTATTGTATGTATAATGATGTACATATTTAGAATGCTGCATGATTTAATTGATTGAAGCTGCCTTATGCATTTTCTAGAATGCACGGCTAACCGAAACATTCATTCGAATGTGTTGAAGTTTCGAATAAATTCAGTTACCGGTCGCTTACGCTAAGATCCCTTAAAAATGAGATGCGCGACAATAAAGTCATTTGAGTTTTGTATGTGGAGTGAGAAAATGCTTATTTTTTTATAGCCAATCCTTTCTAGACAATAATATCTTAAGACAACTCTTTCAGAATTTCGTTGCTGTTTTCTCCAGTATTGTTTAAGTTCAAAGATTCGTCGTAAACATATGTCAATTGATCAATACTGGGCAGGACAATGTGAGCAATATATATGTTCTTATGGATTTTTGGAATCGGAATATGGAATGTAGTATATACAAAACTAATGATTACCTGGACTACCATTTTCCGGCCACTATTCTCAAGATGTTTGTAAGTAAAAATTTTTCTGGTACAGGAGCTTATTGATTGGGACTAGCACTAATTCTCTCCAATTGTTTCTTGTAGCTGTTCTAACCAATCCTCTCAAGAAAATGACACCAAAAAAAAAAGGATATGGCAGTAACTGCATGCGGTTTCCTGTACTATAGAATTAGAATTAGTGAAATATTGCTGTGAAGGTAAGCTACCTCTTCAAATATATATCAATACAAATCTTTGTAAGGCGCTCTCATTGATTCCGACTATCTCCCACATGCTCGAATGGTTTCTTGTACCATTTTAAGTCAATCCTCTCCAGAAAATGTTACTAGATATCAATTTGGTGGCACATCTGTCTATCACGCTTGGATATAGTAAGAACACTTTCGAAGATAACAAATGGTGTTGTCAGAATTCTGCTTTGTAATGCCAATTTCTGGAGAGGATGAATATTCACAAAGCAGTTCCAATGTTATAAAAACATGCAGCATTCTAAATACTAGAAATATACCATTTCTTACTTAGTTTCTTGCAGCGGTGCATACTACACGCATGCTATTAAAAAAAAAAAGAGTTTAATTGATTTATTCTTGAGCCCTTTCGGGCTCTTTCCAAAAATTTAGCTATGTCTATATCAACAGACAACCCACGACCACCAAGTCGCTCTGCATATCCGGTTTATCTAAAAAGATATATGAGAATCAGTTATTATTTCATTCCGTTTGCACATTTCGCTTTAGCTTACTCGTGTAAGAACCTTTTGCGAATTATGAAATTAACATGCTGTTTATATTTCATTCACTAGATGGCGCCAGTGTGTGCAATTGTGTTTTGTTTTTTCTTCTTAGTTTCGTTTTAATTCAAAAGCAAATTTTTTACAATTTGAATTAGGTGCGAAGGTTTAATTTACGTTTCAAAGCTAGAATATTGTATACAGTCCTGTTTCGAAAGTTTGATATAGATTGGTATGTTTGTATACATGTTAAAAAGTTATTGTTATTCTTGTTAAAACGTTGAATTGAAAATTGCGTAAATACTGTAAATGTTTCGCGGCACCTAATTTCTTTTCTATATTCCCGCGCTAAT
The DNA here is from genome assembly GCA_035044765.1 of Leucophenga montana. Lineage (NCBI taxonomy): Eukaryota > Metazoa > Arthropoda > Insecta > Diptera > Drosophilidae > Leucophenga > Leucophenga montana. The sequence goes on from JAWNNQ010001546.1 coordinate 170,725, forward strand.
CATTTTAATTTTGTTCAATTGATTTGCCTAACAAATCGCAAACAATAGCAAATGTCAAGGACCTTATGATACACTATGGTACATAATAACTCACCGAGCGCTACGTCAAATGACTATTATACTTTTTATAAAATCATATTAATGTCACACCCTGTATAATTTCTATATGCATGTACTAAGAAATCAATTACCAATTCATTCACTTAGCACGCAGCGTTAAAATGATTGCCAGTTGGAAAAGTGTTGAGCGGTTGTCAGCTGAAAATTTTAATGTTTGAATGGGAATGGAGTGAAGATTTTTTTTGATTTTTTTTGTAAAGTGGAACATTTTAGTTTAGCATGGCTTGATTTTGTTTGATTTTGTAAATTAACAATTTACGTTGAGCCTTCAGCAACAGGACAAGTTGCAAGAACAAGAACAATATAAACAACAATACGAAGAAGAAGGACGTTGAAGGCTTTAACAGTAGCATGAGCTATAACAACAACAACAACAACAACAACATCACACTAAAAATAACAATTTCCGCTCTAATAAACATTTCCGCTTCGTGAAGTTTAACATTTTACAATAAATTGAGTGCGAATACACACACACACACACACACCCACACACACAACTCTATATATACACAAATACACATGCATACTCGCACACACATATATATATATAAAGCACGTTTTAGCTGATAGCTTTATCAATTTATACAGATCTACATACACACACACACACTTATATGTATATATAGCAGGCGGCTAATAAAAGTTTGTTATCGCGAGATCACCTCACAATATTTATTTTTATCAACGCAAGCAGCTGATATATTTAAATAAAGCGAACGCCATTTTGCCACTCACATGTTAACGAGAAAGAACATTTGGCAGTGTAAAGGAGACATATCGCAAATGTTGCGCACAGTGGAAGGCTCTATTGGTTAACTAAGTACACAACAAGAAATTCACAATTTGTTATACTCTTCGGGTTTCGATGTCAATTGTAGTCCATGAAAATCATTGACAAATATTAAAGTATATTTTGAGTGCACCAATACTAAAACTTGCTACCAATTGGTATTGAGAAGGCCATTTTTCTATGTAGTTCGAACATCATTCGGTGTTCGGGTGATTTGAGTCAACGCTTTTCTGCTATTTTGCTATTTTTTTTTTTTTTTTTTGTTTTTTGTTGACAATGTTATGAGAGCGTTAACTCTCTCTTCTTAAATTATTGAAGAAGAAAGACGCACTCGCCATATCTCGCCCAGACAAACTACAATTTTTTTCAAATATTTGTTTTGTGAAAAGTTTTGAACAATTTCTTTCTTTTTTTTTTCAAAAAATTACACTATGTAAAAGGTAAAATTTTCTGTAATTTTTTTTCCAAGAATTTGAAAACGGGAATTAATCACATTTTCGATATTTTTATTCGGAGATATTCTTTGTGTAAAAAGAAAAACCCTGGCTAAAATCACCCGAGCCGACCCGATAGGATAAAACTATTTTCTTTAATTTGGGGCAAACTTATGCACTTTTTGATTATGGAACCTGAAATTTAATGGCTTATATTGCAAATAGCAACTCTCGCTTTTGCTTGATAGTGCTCGGAAGACAACTATGTGTCTATATATACAACTACAGTCCAAAACTTGGAGAAAAAAAGTCTAATTTGAAGAAGCTTAAATAATTTAATTAAAAAATTTAAAACAACTATTAATAAAAGGACCTAAAAGTTATTTAAAAATACCCTACGTTGAAGGTTGTGCAATAAAAACTCAGTCAGTATTAATTACTTATGTTTCATTTTCAATGCAACTTACTGAACTTTAATTAGTCCCCACACACACGTACACATATACATACACATATGTAAATGTGGCTGTGTATGTGCGTGCTTATCGACAAATTACGCTTGTCTGAATTTATCAAATGCTAAAATTGATTTTTATTGTTGAAAATTGTTCTCCATGTTTGTATATTGAAAGCAGAATATTGAAGCGAGAAGAGAATATCGTTGCTTCTTTTACGGATTGTATCCATAAACTCGTAATATTAACAAACGTGCTGCTTCATTTCACTGATTTGAGTGATTGAAATTGGATCATAGTCAGTGAGAAATAGTCAAATCGATGGAAAATGAATCGATTAAGCATTGCGCAGTGCTTGTTTACACAATAAAAATTTCAATTTTAATATTTCCTAGATATACCAACTCATTTAAGTTTGTTAGTAGTATGAGACGCTTAATATTAATTTGTCTGAAAGTTTGTACCACATTGATACAAACGTATTTATTATATTGATGTAAATCAGATATTGATTTTTGATCAGTTAAATGAATTGATATCAAGCTATCTGTCTATGTTTTAAGTATGCAATTTCAATTTGCAACGAATTGTTGTATACATTTATACAGTAATTATGCTTTACATGGTCGATGAAGCTTTCCCGACTTAAATACAGTTGCACTTTTACTTTAAAGCCCAGTCTCCATCTTCAGATTTTCATGCACACATTTTAAACAAACGTTTTCCGAAGTTTGAAGCTCTCTCTGCTTGCGCTTAACAAAAAATCCAATTAGTGGCTGCTCATTTTTGAAAGGAGAAAGGTTACTTTTTTTTTTCTTACAAACTTTAAATTGACCGACTGTAAGAAACAGACGCGATATTTCAATTAATGCGTTCAAGTGAAGTATGAGCTTTACGTATAGATACAGTACAGTACAGATAAGCAATTTATAGTATAAATATTTAACTTACTTATGCTCAGCAAATAATTTCAGTCAATTACCTGAAAATAAACAAAGAAAAGAAAATCATTAGTATAGCTGCAACAATAAAATTCAATTTTAGGAAAGAAAAATTTCAAAAACGCAATAAATTAAACATTTTAAGTACGAGCGTAATTCGAGTAGTAACTTTGGACGTCGCTTATAGTTTTCAAACAATTTTGATGCTAAAAAGTACCATCGTTTCTTAAACTACTGTCAAATATTAAGCACTACGCACTACTCAATGGCTATCAAACATACACTTAATGATGCAGATTGCTCAAAATTTGATCGTAATTTAACGATATATGATTCTTCTTTTCTTAACTAGAAGCGACATTTGACCTCTGGGCCTACTGTCGTTTTTTGTTGAATTTGTCTAAAAGTGGCGCAAATAATAATTAATTTAGGGGGCACATACGTTTCTTCTTAAATTTCAAATCTTTACTCAAGTCAAATACAAGAGCCTCAGCATATACTAAATTAAGCTCTTTTTAACTTTAACCAAATAGAAAATTATAGTAAAATCAATCAGCGTTCTGTAAAAAATAATTTATTTGCGCACTTCGAGCTACATTTGGTGTGCATCATTGACCGTCCGAGCACACAATTACCAATACCATACGCAAATTCGAGTCTCTATGTAGGTTATTGGATGATACGCGACTGAGTAGACCACATCCAGCCCGTAGTGAGGAGAATATTGCAGCTGTAGCGGAGAGTGTGACCGCTCGTATGGAAAAACTTGGCGAATTTTACGCTACAAAATCCAACTAGTTGAATAATTTAAGCCGCCAGACTTGAATTTACTCAATAATTTCAGACAATGAGCTCTGCAACAATGGTCAATGAAGATGCGATGTTTTCGCGCCGAATTTTGTTCAGCGATGAGGCACATTTCTGGGTCAATGGAACAAAATTGCCGCTTTTGGGCCGATGAGCAACCCGAAAGAGAGTTTCGAACTAACTTTACATTCACAAAACTGCACCAGACATAAGGCCGGACAGAACATAACCGTCAACGGCGAGCACTACAGCACCATGAAAACGGACTTTTTCTTGCCTGAAATTGAATCGCGTGATGTCGGCGACATTTGGTTTCAGCAAGATGGTGCTACGGCATACACAGTGCGCGAAACAATGGCTTTATTGAGAAATCATTTTGGTGAGCAACTAATTCCGCGTTTCAGAACTGTCAACTGGCCACCTAGAACGTGTGGCAACACTCTGCGTCGATTCAAAACTTGGAAGTCAACATTACTCGAGTAATTCGCGAGTTACAGTTAGCAATGCTGGAAAGAGTGATCGACAATTGGACCTTCCGAATTTGAATGAAATTATCTTTAAAAAGTAAATGTCGAAGATAGTTCTTTCGAATCATAATAAAGATACCGACATCCAATTCTATTTAAAGTGTTTTATTTAAAATTTAAAGAAAAACAAAACTCCAAATGAATCAGCCGTTACAAGGAAGAAATAAGCAAACAGACGAAGATACATGACTAGATCGTCTCGTCTTGTCGAGATTATCACTAATAGTTGTATAAACACTTAATAGGGTGTCTAAATCCTACTTCAGAGTGCTACAAACGTTATAAACTAAAATATATACCACTCCAAATGTAATTATATGAAGGGTGTACAAAATTAAACCTGTGTAATTTGATGAAGCTTAAGTTGACAATGTTTTACAAAACCGCTGAAACCCATGTAAGTTACGCACAGGTCGTGTACATTTGTAAAACAATATGTGCGAGGGAGATACCAAGCGTGAGTGTGTGAGTGTGTGTGTGTGTGTGTGTGTGTGTGCAACATATGCTGCGGTAAATGAACGAACAATGTTAAAAAATATGCTTTAAAAGTTTTCCGATGCATTGAAATGCAAAAAAATAATCGAAAACCACAAAACCACAAATACATTTTTATATTTTTGCATCTTTTTTTCACATGGGAAACTCTTTTCTAGATGTTTTATATTGAAATCGCCAGCTCTACTTCATGTTCAGTCGGTTAACTAGCCAAATGAGCATTCAAAGCATTTGGAAAGAACTTCTCTCCAAGTAGCCATCTGTGCATATGTAAATATATTTAAATATTTTGTATAGAATGTAACTTTTGCGGTTTAGTAATAGTATTATAATTTGTATTTATAAACTCAGTCTGACATTTATAACATGCTGCTTTACGATCTTTTAAATAATGTCTTTTTAGTATGTTGTATTTCTTAAATTTTTTTGTTGTTTGTTTTTGTTTTCTCTTTTCTGGGCCTTTTTTATTTTCTTTTATAGCCGAGTCGACGATTTAACAGGCCCCAAGTTGGCCATAAGCAAAATTACGAAAAGTGGTCATATACACACACACATGCACATACAGCCACACATACACATTAATAAATTTATGCTCAGAATGGCCATTAAGCCTTTCAGTCAACCCTCCATGCATGCACAATATGACTATGTTTGTATCTAGATATTGTATCTGTATAACATATACGAGTATTTTATCTGTTTGTCAGTTTATATTTTAACTTTCTCTGCTCTTGTCTTTGCTTACAACGATGACGCATTCGCATTGAAGGCGATGCCATGCTTTTATAATCGATACAGATACTCTATAATACAATATATACATATATAGATGTATATATATATATATATATATATATATATATATATATATATATATATATATATATATATATATATATATATATATATATATATATATATATATATATATATATATATATATATATATATATATATATATATATATATATATATATATATATATATATATATATATATATATATATATATATATATATATATATATATATATATATATATATATATATATATATATATATATATATATATATATATAACGCAGATACTTGATATTCAAACAAACCAAACGGTTATCCATTTATTGTAGTTTGTACAACACATTAAAAAAAAAAATACACAACAAAAAACACAACAGATTACAATATTAAAACTTGCAACGTTGCTCGTTAAGAGTTCGAAAACAATGGACGTAGAAAGAATTACATGAAGTGTTGGAAAAAGAGAATTTAATTTCCGAAATTTTATGCACTTTTGTGTGTGAGAAATTTATCGAATTATTTAGTTTGGTGTACAATTATAAAGCTGTCAGAAAAGCTGATGTGTATGCAGCATTCGGTTCAAACTTTTAGAATGTTAAACCAAAAAAAAAAAAAAAGATACTTTGACTTTACGAAGCAATTACAATGCAAAGTATTTACAATATGCAGCGGCCACAGCGTATCGCATTATTAGAACTTTGTATAGTTAAATTACACTAATCTAACTGTTGAGTACCGAAGTTCTACATCAAAGCAATGGTGACTTTATGCCTGCTCTGCATGTAGAAATCGCGCATGTGTGCATTGTTATATCAGCAGATACCACAGATACTCGTAAGTCGACAAGTCAAGCTGTTTCTAACAATAAACGCAAAGTGCCACCTAAATTTTACATAACCAAAACACCAATTTTCTATAATCTAACATCATGCTGGGACGGTTGTAGAAAATGCAAGGTACTGGAAGTCAGGAAAACTCTGGAACACCTCATCTACAGCTGTACAGCTCGAAGAGGCGGTCAGAAGAACTACTCACACGCAAAAATTCTACATAACGTTATAAGTTTCTGAACGATATCCATCATCGTGCGTGTGTGTGTGTATGTGTGTGTGTGTGTGTGTGTGTGTGTGTGTGTGTGTGTGTGTGTGTGTGTGTGTGTGTGTGTGTGTGTGTGTGTGTGTGTGTGTGTGTGTGTGTGTGTGTGTGTGTGTGTGTGTGTGTGTGTGTGTGTGTGTGTGTGACCTCTATCAAGGGGTCAGCAAGCAACACCTAAACTAACATCATATGCTGTACGAAAAGTTTCATTGGTTTTTGATCTACTAGACCCATAGTTTCTAAGCTGTGGCTTGCAAATTATACAGTGCTTCAGTAAGATTAAAAAATGTAAAATAAAAATGAATAAAAAGCGTTGTGTCTGAGATATGGCGGTAGGTTGTATGTCTTGAAACAAAGTACATTTAATCATGTTTTGAATATGACATCGCTGAAATAGCCTCCGCAGCTTCGTTTACAGGACTCGGGATTTACTTTTATATAACTCTGTTCAATAAGTCGGCTTGGATCTCACAAATTGGCTTGAATGATGCTCTTTTACCAATCGCTATTAACAGTCACCATCTGACCATTCTCATTTCAGAAGATGTATGGCCCAATGATGGCGCCTGGCTAAAATGCACACCTTCTTGATACTCCTGTGGATTACACGCTACGCAAATGCGGAAATTTTGCCTGTTTAAGAAGCCGTTCAACCAAAAATGTGTTTAAACACTGAAAAATTAAAATTATTTTTTTCGTCAAAATTTAGCTACGTTTCCAACTACTCCAGCGCCCAATCGAAAAGCGAAAGTAAATGTAAAAATAGTAAAATGTTGACTTTGACGTTCTGTCAAACGTCGAAGAATGACAGCGTTGCCAGAAGAAACGACAGCACAATAAGCAATCAAACTTTTGGAGACTATTGAAAACCACTCTGTCTGAAAAATCACTCCGTAGCTGAAACGTGGAAGTGTTCCTATTTGGATACTGATAGTTTTGCATATAATCTAAGTAGTCGCAACAGAAAATAATATTCGGCATTAGATCAGCAATCGATATTGATGTGTTTTTGGTTCTATCTTTCTATTTCGGATGATGCTGATTTTATAGTTTACTATTTTCGGATCAATTTCCAAGAAATGAAGTTTGTCGAAAGCTCTAGTGAAGTCGCGTGAGATAATAGAAACACGGTTTTTGTTTGTGTCGAAAGGAACATTGATAACAGATAGACTATCTGATATGGATTTCTCTTTTTTAAAACTGGTTTGAGGACTATCATTTCGACTTTGTGTTGGAATTTTCATTTTTTTCTTTTGCTACCGTTACTCGAGTTGCACTCGATGCAGGCGGTTGAACTCATTTATCTTAGGTTGTCTAAAACAACTGTAAAATAAAACTAGAATATTTTTGAGCATCGCTTTGTTCTTCTCGATGTGTATAGCTTGAGCTGTAATTGTCATATAGCAGCGTCATCTTTAAGAAATCTAGAAAGACTGACAGATGTGCTAATATGGCTCAATTGACGTATCTCATTGGTCTGTTCAAAAATACTTATAGTATATACTTGCAATATGTACTCAAAAAGAATGTCACAGCTTTCAAATGCCACTCTGAACACATAGATGACGTCATAAATTACTTTGTTAATGGTTCGTGTCTCGGAACATATTTGTCGCAGCGTATATAAGACGGCGTATTCCGCTTAGCTGCACTCTTTTTTTGTTTTTTTTTTTTTTTGTTCCTTTCAGTATCTTTATTTTCAGTAGCTAGCATAGAGAAAAAAATTATCGATCAGCTGAATTGAGCATCCCAGAAGTACAATTAGGAGTATTAAGCGTTTTGAATTGGGTCCACATTTGTAGAAAATTGTTTCCTCTGGGGCTATGTCAAATATATACCTTCAATTTTCAGCTGCTCAATGTAAAAGCGAACGATACAAGTGTTGTAACTTGCTTCAAATATCAGTAATTGGACTTGATGGTCGATTGGCGGAATCATCTAGGCATAATTAAAACTTAAAATGGCTATTCACGTAAAATAATATCATCACAAAAACGATAAAAATTCTTTATTTCACAGATGTGTGAAGTGTTTACTCTATTCTATACACAATATATACTATTTCAGCTTGTTGTATAGCTAGAAAGATTCGAGAAATAGTTGTGCTCCTGGCACTTTGGTTTGTTGTATCTTTTTGTGTATCTTTTTATCTTATCTATCGTATATAGTTAATGTTGTTGTAATATACGTTTATATATATATATATATATATATATATATATATATATATATATATATATATAGAGAGAGAGAGAGAGAGAGAGAGAGAGAGAGAGAGAGAGAGAGAGAGAGAGAGAGAGAGGGGGGGGGAGAGAGAGAGAGAGAGAGAGAGAGAGAGAGAGAGAGAGAGAGAGAGAGAGAGAGAGAGAGAGAGAGAGAGAGATATATATATATATATATATATATATATATATATATATATATATATATATATATATATATATATATATATATATATATATATATATATATATATATATATATATATATATATATATATATATATATATATATATATATATATATATATATATATATATATATATATATATATATATATATATATATATATATATATATGATATGACTACAATATGTAGATATGTAATTCTCTTAATGTTTATAAATAAAATAATTACTGCACGATTTTGCATATTTTTTTACGAATATCTTTTGATTGCAATTTAATCTTAGCTTAACTTGTAATACATCACTGCAAACTACGCAAATGAGAAAAATCTAGCTCAGTGCAGCCACTGATGGAACCTATCCGTTATCCGTAATTACGTAGATTCTAAAAAATTGAAATTGGAAACCAATGGAGATTGAAGATTTCTACACCAACAGAAAAAGAAAACCATATTTAGTTTGGCTACTGTGGCGCAATATTATTTTTTTTTTTAAATGTTGAATATATCGTTGAAATGTTTTTTCAGAAATCTTTTAAATAAACTCTTAGTTGGCATAGCAGTTATAGATCAAAATAAATTTTATAAGGCGCATTTTGACGATTTGCCAAAAATTTAGACCAAAATTTTGTGCTCATAGTTCGTGTGACAATTGCTGGTGGGACTAGGAAAACTTTTGATGCGTGATGTATCTCTATAAAAAATCTATTTCCAGAGATGTGACATCATTAACATTAGAATTAAAAAAAAAAACAGTATCAACGTTTGAACATATGATATGTCTGCTGCCTATGCTAATAAATTTTGGCTCAAATGAAGTATATTTATAATCTGCCCTTGGGGCCAAGGATATACTAAGTTTGTGCAAATGTATGTAACAGGCAGAAGGAATTGTGGTAGAGTCAGAAACTCCAAACTTTGAATTTTAGATTCCTATGGTTCGCGCGCAGATAAGTTGCATAAAATTTTGAATGCCACGCCCACAGCGCCCACAATAGGGCTAAATATCCTTAAAATTCAAGTTTTTCAAAGTTAATCAGTTTTCGCGAAATTTCATTCATGTTATATCTTCACTTATGAACTACCCAAGGTGGCAAAGGAGATGGGACAGGGGTATATTTGGGAGATGCAGATTGTGTTTATTTTCGTCACTTTTTATATCTTCACATATAAACTAAGGGGGCAAGGAGGAAAGAAGACAGAAGAATATGTGAACAATATGGGAGAGGCGGGCAGAAGGTGATGGAGATGGAGACGGGGGGGGGGGCATGGAGCAGGGGTAGGATGGAAAGGGGAGGGGAGGGTGAAAAGAGGGAAGGTGCAGGAGGCAGATTCATGTAAAATATTTATTTTCATAACTTTTTTTAAAACAAAATTATTTCAATAGTAATTTAGTTAAATGTTAAGAGTGTAGGCTAATTACTGATTCTACTTAGATATTAATGAATACAGATGAAAGACGAATGATAATTTTAGTAATTGTTAGTTTTGGGAAGATTAACTTACAGCTAGGTAGCTAAGCCAGATCATTTATATGAGGATACATATATTGATGAGTGACATTTGAAAGAAAAATTTTGCAATAATCGCGATAGCCTAGTAGCTACCATTTCAATGTTGGCTCGACAATGAAGGCCAACCTTAGAGAGTGCTGCCAGGGGACATTGTGAATATAAGTTTCAAGATTTGGTTTTGACTGATTTGCAGCTGGTTTATGTGACATTCGGCTATATCTGAACATACTGATGCGCCGTAAAACGTTACCGATTGGTAAATAGATCTGAACAGGAACATTTTGTTTTCTAAATTAAAACTCGAGTTTCTGTTTATAAAAGGGTAAAGAGTGCGAACCATAGCTTTTAGTTTTTTGTTTGTGTCGCTTATATGTTGCCTAAATTTAAGTCTCTTGTCCAGAGTGATGCCTAATGCCTGATACTGATACCGATACCGTCCCTAAACCGATATCGGCTGTGGGGACGTAGATGTCTTTGCGTTTTTTGAATAACAACTATGGCTTTTGTCTTTACTGGCTTTGGCAAAATTTTCCACTTGGAGCAATACGAGTCTACATAATCGTATGCTACTTGAAGATTATTTGTTCTTTCTGCAGAAAGAGACCCGCAGCAAAGGATAGCTGTGTCATTCGCAAAGATCGACGTAGTGCAGTGGGGCAATGCTGGAAAGTCGGCTGCATATATATTATACAGTATAGGCGAAAGGCAGGAGCCTTGCGGGCAACCTGCAGGAATATTTACTGTCGCTGACGAAGCTTTTCCTAAGTGAACAACAAAGTATCGGTTTTCTAGGAAACTTTGTATTATCTTTGTGAACGCCAGGGGGAAAACTAAGGCACATACAACATTTTATGGACTAAGCCTTCGTGCCTTAGAATTTATATTAGCAGTTTAAATAGATGCAGCTTTTTACAACAACAAGCATACTGATGAGAGCTTGTGCATAAGTTCGAAACACGCGTAACTGCGGCTAAACATTATTCTGTGTAATTAACAAGTTGTTGCTATTATTCGCTATTCGCATTCAGCTTCCCAAAACTTTTCCAGATATTACAGAATTTCTGTACAATGCCGGAGAGAGCTACTATTTATTGTATATACATGTAGTATCTGCATATATTTCTTTCATTGTTCCTATTTGTATCTGTACGTCGTCTGCATGCATCAGTCTAAATGCGATAGTTTATTTTCATTACGTTAATTCATTTGTAAATATTTTCAATTATTTTCCAGCGTTCTGTGCTATTTACAATTTATTTGTTTTAGTTTTTTTAACCGACCTATTTCATGGTGGTATTTGACTTTGTTGCGATCGATTTCATTTAGTTAGAATATGTATCTATAGATACAAATTGATGAAGTTTATATTATTATTGTTATTATTGTTGTTGTTGTTGTTGTTGTTGTTGTTGTTATTGTTGTTATGGCTATGACATTGTATTTAATGTGGTTAGTTTTTGTTGAATTTGATAATTGTTTTATTTTGTTGCAAATACAATAATAATATCGATTGATTTTCTATATATAAATAAAATTCAATTGATGAATTATTACAGGTAATTAATTTTATAATTTTATTGAGAGATAGATCGAGTTTAAAACAACCACAACAACAACAACAACCGCAATTTGCACAACAATAATAAAATAAATGTCATATTTTTTATTGACACCTGAATTACTTAAGGCATTTGGAATGCATTTTTCAGTTTTTATGTTGCAAAAGTATTTTTTTTTTTTCATTTTAAACAGAGTTTCTGCATAAAACATTAAACTGACAGCAATTGATTTAATGACTAAAAAGTATTATTTTTTAAACGGATATGTAAATAGCTGCAAATGGAAATTTAAGTATTCGTTAAAAAAAAATTTTTATTTTTACAAAAAAAATTGTAAAAACATCACTGCAATCCTGACTTGTTGATGCTATGTCCGTGAGCTCAGTTTATTTCCGCGGGATATTCGAGCATACGTCTGATATTTCACTCTTTTAAGCATAAACTCTTAATGCTAATGCACTTATACACCTCCAGTAAAATGTGTATTATATATATGCATATACATATATAAAAGCTACAAGTATAAAAGGTTTATAGATAATCTTGGCAACAGAAACTTTACGTGTAACAAGAAAACTGAAAACTTTTTTTTCATATATGAACAACTATTAAGACACACGCAAAACCAGAAATGATAAACATGCTGCAACGATCTGGATTAATGAGAAGTCCAAACACGTGTTTATCTACTTGTACATACAAGGTTTGATCTAAATATAACCGAACTTTTAATATAAATCATAGAACACGTAGCGCCATCTATTAAATGTTGGCCGTGTTAGAAAGTTAAAGTTTTCTTCTTTCGCAAACAGCTAAGTTCATGTTAATCGTTTTACGGGTTACAAAATGACACACGTTTTAATAACAGCAGTTTCTGTAGTTATGTCGTAAAAACAAAAGAGCAAATATTAAACTTTGTTTTAAACGCGGTAAAAAAATTGCTGACACTTACTAAGTGTTAAAAAATGTTTATGATGATGATTGTATGAGTCGTACTCAAGTTTACAGGTGGTTTACACAATTTAAAAACGGTCGTGATGATTAAAATGATGATCCAAGACCTGGATGACCCGAAGCATCTAATCATCGTGCTCAGTTAGTGGAAAAAGTAAGTAAAATTAAAGCTATCGCTGCAAATTTCACTGTTTGAATATGCTGGCAGAAGAATTAAATTCATCTTACTGTAAAAACTATAAAATATTAACTGAAGATTTGGGTAAAAGAAAGGTGTGTGCACGTTTTGTTCCACATCAGTTAATGACGATCAAAAAATCGCTCTTGTAAAGCATTGCAAAGACAACATTTCAACAGCTGAAAACAATCCACATTTTTCTAGATATGATACTGAAACTAGGCGACAATCTGCAGAATGAAAGTCAAAAGACGAGCCAAAACCTAAAAAATTACGTAGTCAAGAATCAAAAGACAATGTTTTCTATGATTCCAAGGGTATTGTTCACAAGGAATTTGTTTCCAGAAGGTCAAACTGTCAATGGAGAATATTATTTACAAGCTTTACATCGTTTGTGGTGGAGAGTTCTACGTGTTAGTCCCGAATATTCAAAAGGAAAGCAACTGTTTTTATTAAATGATAATGCATCACCTCACAAAACCAAAGAAGTCAATGAATTATTGATGAAAAAACCGATTCGGCTCATCGACCACCCTCCGTATTCGCCAGATCTAACACCGTGCGATTATTTTTTCTATCCAAAAATGAAAGGAGCTTTTTACGATGACATTTCCAGCCATACAAGCAACCTGTTTAGACACAGGTGCTAAAGAACATGCCAAAAAGCGAGTTTAAAAAGTCTACAGCTAAATTGGTTAAGCGTTCCAAATGTTGTATTGAGTTAAATGCATCGTAGTTTGAGTGAATATTTGCTTTGAAACCTAATACCATATTTGTTCTATTTTATAGCTAAAAAGTTCGGTAATTTTTGGATCTCACCGTGTATGTAGATGATCAATCTCATTTTTTATACACTGTACCCAAAGTAGCAAGCGAATACCAAGCTTGTGCAAATGTACAAAACAGACGGAAGTAGGCTTGGTAGGTAGATCCCATAAATATATATTCTTGATCAGCATCAGCATCAGCATCAGAAGCTGAGTCGATGTAAACATGTCCGTCCGTCTGTCCGATAGTATGCAACAGTTTTTTAGAGACTATACGATATTTTATGCAAGAGAGATAATTGATAAATTGAGTTGATAATTTTCTCACTCTCGCATAAACTCCATATTTAAAGTATTTCGAGGCTGTTCACAATTCATCCTTATGCTGTCGTGCTTTTCATATGCCTTGCTCTGAGTTATCAGATGAGGCTAAAACAATTTTAATTGATACGCCAAATACTATATGGCGAATGATTCTCATAGTAGAGTTCTTCATCTTGATAATCTATGCCATGAAGTTGATTTAAAATTCAAATGTATGAACTACGACTCGGTTTCTGATAACACAATATAAAGTTAATTTATCATGTGAACAACAACTATACTGGCCATTATCGGTTAAGGGTTCCAGGTTTCTTAATAAGCCAAAACGAACTGTTGCTGATCTAGCTTTAGTGAGTTCTGAGGAAGTTCTGCACATTGGTTCAAAACAAAATTGCCTTGGACAAAATTCGAATTTTTCTTTTTTAAAAATATACCTTTTTTTATGGTAATCGACAGTTTAAATCCATTAAATTAGATAGCCAAACTATTGCTAAGAAATATTTACAATTTTAAATTTTACAGACTCTGAAACTTTGTCAAAGCGTAAAAAACCGGAAAAAATGCATTTTTTGAGATTATTTTTCAAATTTGATTTATCATATCTTTGGCTATAGTGAACATTTTTAAGCTACTTTAATTTTGTTGCATAGGTTCATTAATTCTCTTTGTGGCCATACATAGTTAAAATCGAACTCGGCGTGTTTTAGTAGTTGCTTTTAGGCACAACTGTCTAGTTTGTATCTGTTATTAAACATTGTTAGGCTGGCAAAAGTTTGGAACAATTCGGAACAAAAAAATTATTGCATCATTTTTGAAAGCCAAATATTTCCTCTCTCAGAAACATTCAGGCAGCCGACACCGATTGACACCCAATTTGAGAAAAAGTGTTTTACATAAAGAAGAATATTTCTTTAGACTTATGTCTAAAAAAACATTATTATTATGCGTCAGAAAGCGTTACCAAAAACGTTCCAATTTGTGATCGCCTTATCATGAAATAATGGCAGCCACAAAAAAAAAACTTGCTATCCGCCATGAGAAGCAATAATAGTCATGCAGCACTCCGAATAGAAATGCACAATTTCTTACTTAGTTGCTTGCAGCGGTGCATACTACACGCAATACTTTGAAAAAAAAAAAAAGGTTTAATTGATTTATTCTTGAGCCCTTTCGGGCTCTTTCCAAAAATTTAGCAATCTCTATATCAATAGACAACCAACGACCACCAAGTCGCTCTGCAGATCCGGTTTATCTAAAAAGATAAATAAGAATCAGTTATTATTTCATACCGTGTGCGCATTTAACTTTAGCTTACTCGTGTAAGAACTCTTTGCGAATTATGAAATTAACTTGTTGCTTAGACTTCAATCATATATCAAAACAAAACCATCAAAACAAAACCAAACAACAACAACAAAAAAAGCAAAAACAAAAAAATCAAAACACAGTTGCACACATTGGCGCCCGCTTATTATAATTCGCACAGAGTTCATACAAAAGTTGGGTGAAGCAAGATTTGAAAGCAGTGAAATGATGTACTAATATTTTTTTTGCTTTGTCGTTCTAGGTACAGTGCAGTACCGGATTCGTCAGATGACAATTTTTGTAAAGAGCCCGAAAGGGCTCGAGAATAAATCAATTTAACCGTAGCTCCGCTGCCGCATGCATACGTATTTTTCAATAGTATGCGTGCAGTATGCAAGCAGAAGAAGTAAGACAGTGTGTCATTCTGTACCGTGCACACATCACACATAGTGCAGAGTGGTATTATCAGTTTGTAACACATTAACGTAGGAGAAGTTATGTCCGTGTCTGTCTGTCTGTCTGTCTGTCTGAATGCCGTTGCGTATTTTTTGATTGTACCATTCACGCATAGTGTAATATGTGGGAGTTCTTCTAAACACAACGAGCACCGTCGGCCCTTGTTAGTATGCAAACTTGACTTATAGCCCAGTCATATTAGGGTTTCACCTCGGAATGAAAGATAATAAACTGTAAATTGGTACAAACCTTTGTTTTTGTTCTATATGTTGTCTCAAAAGTCTTATATATCCTATATCTTAAATGAGATTTGCACCTATTATTTACTATTTACTCGTTAGTTTTAAATTGTAGCTTCGCAAAGACGGAAGTACAATTTTAAGAGCTATGACTGATTTATGTTTTATATGTGATAAGTCACTTTCAGAAGGTGTTTCTCTGAATGTTGTACGTGGCTTACAAACTTTAAAAACTGCAAGTATTGCAAGAAATGATGGACATATAGACTATTTGAATACTTTAAGTTCTGTGAATGTGCCTTCCGAGTGTCGAAAAGTGTACATTAGATATTTTAATTGGACGTACTCAATCACATCAACAGGAAATTTTCTTTAAAAAAGCTGGCAAAGGCAATGTTAAAACTCAAATATATTTTTTCAAAAGCTTTGAGCAATATCCTTGTTCTAAAAAAACACATCTTATATTTAAGGTACAGGAAGATAGATATTCGTGAAAAACAGATTTTCGCGACCTTTGACCTCGAATATCTTAAGACGCGAACACGATATTATATAAGACCTTTGAGACAACATATAGAACGCCAAAACAAAGGTTTATACCAATTACAATACAGCTTATTATCTCTCATTCCGAGGTTGACCCCTATTTTAGGCTAAGATGACTGGGCTATGGCCCGTGTATGTGAAATATGAAAGAAATCATGCCTAGTGGGACATGAGCGCTGTCATCCGGTTTCTTCTTAAGTTTTTTTACGGATTACTCTAAACTGAACGAACGTGCATGAACTTGAATCACCTCTTTTGGAACTGAAAATGCAACATTATGATCGAGTTTCTACCTCAGGGGAGACAAAAAAAAAACACACTAAACAACAATTGAAAACAAATCGAGGAGTAAACAATAGGGTGTGTACTTTTTAAACGACAACGCGCTCCCGCATACGACCAATGCTACCAAAGCGCTTTTGAACACATGCGGTTCGAACATTTGGAACAACCCCGCAGATTCATCTGACTGGACGCCTTCACACTTTTACCGTTTCACCTTCTTGAAGACTCACATGGAAGGAAACTAAATTGGCAACGTCGAAAAGGTTAAACAAGATGTCCAGAACTGAAAGAACGAGCTGTCGATAGAATTGTAACTGATAGACGGGCAGCAAAAAATCTGTGCCACGACTCACAAACTGCATAGAACGGGAAATGTGGAGAAGTAACAGATATACCAGTACATATATATGTACTATATATACAATAAAATCCAGAATTTTGTATTTATTTTTTTTTCTGTTAATAGAAAATCCAGTACTTTGGCCTGGTTTGAACGTGTTTGTATAAGCGTTAGGCACTGTTTTGTCTCTCTTTAGCTTTCTAATTTTTCATTGCTCATTATTTCCACCTTTTACAAAAGCTTCGAATAAAACCCACTTGAGAGATCGCATAAAAACTGTGCGTGGCATCTACACATGCATACGAGGTATGTTCAAATAGTAAGGTGATTTTGTATTTTTAGGAAAAAAAAAATATTTATTCATCAATATTTATGTTGTCCCCTTCAAAGTAATCCACCTCAGATACAATACACTTGTGTCAATGCTTTTTCCAATCCTCGAAGCACTACGAAGAATCGAAGAAAACAATGAGCAGAACTTTGACATTTGTTCGAACTTGGAGTGCTTTTTTCGGTCTTGGCTCACCTGGGCTCTTCCATTGGGAAGATTGGGATTGGGCTTTGGTTTCGACGCCATAATCATATACACATGTTTCGTCACCAGTTATGACCCTTTTAAGCAAATCTGGATCGTTGTTGACGTTGTTCAATAGCTTCTGAGCTCGATAGCAGAAAATCACCGAGCACGCAAAACACTTCTAACAAACAAACTAAACATGTTACATAGCGGAAACTGTAAACATACATTCGTGACGAGTGTACCAACACAACACAACACAACACAACAAAACAAAACAAAAAAGCGAACGTACAGTGATGGTGGCTCTAGACTTGAACAAGGCATTTAATACAGTTTATCATGCAATCTTGTTTCAAGACCTGGACTCCACCTCACTACCCGATAAAACGAAACGCTGGCTATTGAACTAACTTAATGGTAGAAGGGCATACGTTGAGTTTAGGGGTGTGAGGTTGGGTTATCGTAAGTTAAAGATTGGTGTTCCGCAGGGTGGGGTTCTCTCTCCTCTTCTGTTTAACCTTTATTTGGCAAAGATGCCCCTTCCCCCTCCGCATATAAAACTAGTGACCTATGCAGATGATTGTTCCGTTTTTATCATCGAGCGTGAATGTAGATGATATCTGTGCGAAGAATTAACATCTATTTGGATAATTTATTAAATTTTTTCAATGCTCGCAACCTTAGGCTTTCAACTCATAAGTCATCTGAATAGTGCGCTGAGGACTGCCACTGGTTGTCTGCAAATGACCCATGAGTATCATTTGCACAATGAAGCGATGATACTTCCTGTTCATCAACATAATGAGTTGCTTTCGAAGCAGTTCTTGTTGGGTGCGTACAGAAGTGATCATCCGAACCATGGCACCCTCACTACATCAGCGCCTACCCGAATAAGATCGGATATCAGGATATATAAGTCGAGCATAAATCGCTTTATCACTCGATAGCAATATAGAGGAGGTATGCGTATACTTCTGGAAGCGCACAATTGCATGAAGATTGCAACTGAACATGCCATACGCTCTTGTAGGGACAATATTATATTAGGTGGAAGACCTTCGCCTATTAATGAGAGCGAAAAACAGCTACCTCGTAGCACCAGGACGAAACTTGCACAGTTAAGTTCCGGATGGAGCGTTATGCTCGAGTGCTGACAGGTAGAGAACACCAATTGCCGCCCTGAATGCGGTCAATCACCGCACGATACAATTCATTTGTTCAATTGTCCGTCCCATCCGAGCTCAATAGGAGCCCTTTGAGACCTCTGGTTACGACCAGAGGATGCTGCTTTTTTCCTAGACCTTGACACCTGAGGTTGCATTTCGGTCTATCTTTCTCTTACATTCACAAATTGCTTTGCACTGCTACATTCGTTCATATATAATAAATTGTGTATATATATATATTTCCTGATACAGCTCACACGAAGCTGTTACAACAACAACAACAACAACAACAACAAAACAAAAAAAATCAATAATCGAATGTACGCGAAATTTGAAAAGTCATCTTACACACCTCGTACTCTAACGGTTTATAACAAAAGTTAATCTAATTGCCGCATTTTAGCTGAATGTCTATAAAACTGATCACAAAACTAAACACAATCACACAAAATGAGCACGTTGAGCTGATCTTGAATAAGCCTGGTTCCAAGCGTTGTATCTAAATAAAAACATACAATATGCAGTAAAGAACTAGTAGAATTAATATAATATCTTACACAAACTTACACAAGCGAAATACATACGTTGTATGTATGTAAGTTCAGTTTAATTAAATTTATTAGAATTTCGTGATTAAATGTATTATTTAATTTGTCTTTTGTCCACTGATTACTTTTCATTGTGCATTTTATTGTATTGTGTGCAAATATAAATTGAAAAGGGTTTAGAAAATATTCTACATTTGCTTTTTGAAAAGTGTGTACGAATACTTTTGTATTATTTATATTTAGATACATATTGTGTGTGTGAGTGTGTTTGTGTGTGTGTGTGTGTGTGAGTGTGTTTGTGTGTGTGTGTGTGTGTGTGTATGTGAACTTGCGCATTACCATTGAAAAACTACCACTTAAAACTTAAGCTCTGCACAAAATGTTCTGTTCTGTTCGGTTCTGTTAAGTCAGTTAGTGAGTCAATCAGTAAGTCAGCCATTATCTAAACATTCAACAGCGCATTCACTCACTCAGTCGATATTCAACAGTCATTTAGTCATTCAGTCAGTCAGTCAGTCAAACAATCATGCACTTCTGTTCTCAAACATTTTGAAAAGTTCATGCCAAAGAAAAGGTCAAATGAATATGTTATTGACGATACTTGAAGTTCAATTAAAAAAAAAAAAGGTTTTCCTCGACACACTCGTCAAAAGTACGCTACAAATTTTTGATCTTTTCAGACAATTCAGCGCATTTTAAATGGGTTTTTTTTTGTGCCTTGCTTTTTTTTGATTAATTTTTACAACAACGCAATAGAGTTAAAATCAATAGAATTAAAAGCAATAGAGTTTAGAAATGAACATCATTTTACTCTTTTTTACTTAAATCTAAACTAAAATATCTCTCTAGGCATGATGAAATGAATGCAATGTGAATCTGTAGTCATGTTATTGTGAGTGATGGATTAATATGCCATTAGATATTTCGAACTCTTACAAGAGATGCTATTAAGGTCTGGAAACCGTTCACCGTTCTTCAAAGCAGCCTAAAATATTCGAAATTTTTTAGTTTGATACTTAAATTCTACACCATTTAAAGAACGATCGTTATCGTTCAAGACGCAGAAGTTAAATTGTCAAAATTAAGAGTAAAATGAACGAAATTGTACAAAGTTCTTATGTTATTTTGAACTTTTTGCACCAATATTTCTGAATAGTAAAGAATCTTAAAATATAGCCATGTCTGAATATTTGACATATTTGTTTATCAATAT